>JANHGL010013107.1:0-11303 GCA_024611195.1 Ceyx melanurus | reverse complement strand
GACTCTCAGTTCTGCAATCGTCTGGGGCCTGCGGTCTCGGACCCGCTGGGTACTTCTCCCCACGCCGCAGTGTATGGGGATAAGGGTAAAGGTAGCATCGAGGATTCCTTGCAGAACACCCAAAAAACATGGCTCTGCAGTTACTTTGGATCCCACTTTTGTTGGATATCTCGTGCCTGGAGCAGCCTGGTGCAGGCTGTTGATCCGTGGGCTGCGCTCCAGCCGTACACTAGGCATAGGAAACAGGAGCTGGGAGGGCAGGACCCATTCTTGTAGGGAGCTCCCCAGAATGCAGTCCTGGGTGGTGTGAGGCATCGGCATGTCCTTCTGAGGTCTGGAAGAGAAGTTTTACTTAATGCTTTTCCAGCTGTCACTGCGATGTTTCATGATGCTAATGGTTCAGTCAGGTCTGGGTGAGAGGTTGTTACCTGTCCTGGACTGGGGGGCACTTAGTGGTCAGCCAGGCTCCCACTGGTGGCCCTTCAGAGGAGATCCTTCTTCAGGATATGAGAGTCTGTCTGCGGGAGCCTCAGGCAGAGGGTTTCAGACCAGGAAGAAGATGAATGTTGTAAGATCCAGGTGAGGGTAAGGAGTAGCGGGTGCCTGACTGCTTCTTGGTGGGTGGCTGATATAGCATAGCCCTGTGGGTGCTGTGCTAGGTTGAGGAGAAGCCCTAGCAAAGGGTGGGGACTACCCTCTTTGGGGTGTCTCAAGATACCTGAGCAAGGAACTGTTGTCCATGTGATGATCATCAGCCCCTCTGATGGCTGCATGGTGGCTCCTGTTGGGAGGAGAGGGAGAACCAGCAGTGTGTTTTGTTGTCTTATGCTCCAAGCCATTCACTTCTCTTGTAGCTAAGTGCCAAAAAAAACATTATCTGGGAGGCTTCTAGTGCAGCAAGAGTGATGCTTCCACCTTTGTGTTTGAGAACCATGGTGCTTTCTGAACCATCCTGTGTGAGTGGGCTGGTGCCCTGAGATCAGACGTTAGGACAAGACTTCAGTCCTGAAGGGCTGCAAGGTCCTGGAAATGCCCCACCCCCATACAGCTTTAAGAGAGTGGCTTTAACCTAATGTCTCAAAGGCTGAACTACAGCTGGGGGTGCTAGGAGAGGGCACACCCCAGGGGAAAGAAGCGCATCAGTAGAAAGCCTAGTTAAAACTGCAGACCCTCCTTTTGCCTGCCAGTGGCCCTCTGCATTGTGAGAGCAGTTTTGTGGCTCCTTGTAAACAAATGGTCTCAAGGTCAGCACAGGTGCTGTGATGCTTTTCTGGTCTTGGAGAAATGGGGAAGATGCTGCTCCTTGGAATGTTTAAAATCTACAATCTTGGCCTCTCTGAGTGGTGTGTAAACACCCTTATCTGAGCTAGTTTAATAAATTGCTTACTTGCTTGAAGGGCTGTGCAGAACATGTGACTGCTGACAGTGGGTCACAGCTGAGGAATCCTGCCAACTGGAGGAAGAAAGTACAGCTTTGCTGCATCTGAGTCTAGAAATCAAGCATCTCTGGGATTTATTTTTTTTAATTTATTTTTTTAAGGTGCTCTGTAGCAGTGATCCTTCCACTGGTTACTAAGTAGTCAGGCAGATTGTTTTTGTGTATTTTTTTTAATTTTTTTTTTAACCACAGTCCAAACACACTGGTGCTTAGACTTCGTGGGCAGGAGTAATGCTTAAATGATCAAGGGCTGGAAAAACACAATACCTGAGCATCTGGAGGAGCATATCAGTGAAATGACAGGCAAATATTGTATAGAAAGACTTTGCTGAAGAGCTAGTGCTGCTGGGAGCTGCAGGCAAGCCCAGGAAGGTGACTGGACTGGGCCACTTTGCCCTGTGTTCAGACTTGACCTGTTCCCCTTGCCCAGCTGACCTGTATCCTCTGTAGCTGCCATCATCTGTGCTGGCACTGCTACCAGGAGCTGCCTGTGTCTGTAGAACATGAGTCTTCCTCTGCCAAATGGGAGTGGAAACAGGTTCTGAACATTGTCACGTCTCAGATGCAGTTCTACTCCCATCATCTGGAGTGTTTCCTGCTGAAGGAGGGTTTGGATGCTTTGGCTGGGGCAGGGTACGGCATGTCCCTCATGCAGTAGGAAGGAAGTGCCATGGAGACTGAAGTAGTATATCCTGCCTTGTGCTCCTCTGCTGCTACTCTTAGTGGTAGTAACTTCCTTATCTGAGGCTTGTTTGCTTGAGCTGCTCCATCATCCAGCAATATCAAACTGCACTGACCTACCTAGTGCTTGTCCTTGTCTTTGTCCTTGCAGGGTTCCTCTGGACAGAACCTAGCTGTCCTCCTCCCTGCCACCCAAACACAGCAGATGCCCAGGCTTTTGGGAAAATAAAACCCAGGGATGGCACAGGCAAGGCTGGTGACTTCCCTTTGCATTTGGGCCTTGCACCATGTCAGTGTGCTTTGAAGCTGGCAGCTCTTGCAGCAGCATGCACTGCATTGCTGCTGGTCCAATGAAGTGACTGCTTTCCAGAGTGGGCAAAGCAGTAGGCAGGAGCATGCTCTGAGGAGACTAGGGTTCTAAACCACAGAGAAGCTCTTCAAAATACTGAAGATGATTTTTTTTTTCTTTTTTCAGTAGACTGTCACCAGCATACAAACAAGAGCTGTGAGGAGTGTCTGAAAAATGTCTCCGTAAGTAGCAGCAGCAAAACTCTCAACATCTCATGATGCCTGAAAATGTAGTGTGGGCTTTGCAGGACTGTTATGGAGCAGTTTTCATCCTGGAAGGCAGGTTGCTCTCTTGCCCTGAGCACATTGCAAATGCCACCCACCCATTATAGTGTGAAGGCAAACACTCCTCTGTGCTCTGGGGAGAGGTTGCTAAAAGCTGCTTGAGTTTTGTTACATGATTTTAGAATTGAGTAATGGAATTGGTGAGCCTTCCTCATGGATGGGAGGCACTGTCAAGGGGACTTGCACGGTGAAGGAGCTGAGTGGGCTGAGCTGGCTGGTCAATCTGACCCTTCAATAGTCTGTGTGTGTGCCATGGCACTGGGTGGATGTGGGATGCATACTTATGTCCTACCAGCCTCTGCTGCCTTATCTCTGATATCAGCAAACTTAAACTTGAGTCAGATCTCACAGTTGACATAGCTAGAACCAGTTTTTCTGGAACCAGTTTGACCAAACCCAACCAAATACTGATGTTGAGGGTTGGAGCCACCAGGAGAGAAGG
The DNA here is from genome assembly GCA_024611195.1 of Ceyx melanurus. NCBI lineage: Eukaryota > Metazoa > Chordata > Aves > Coraciiformes > Alcedinidae > Ceyx > Ceyx melanurus. Next base: position 8,109 of record JANHGL010013107.1, on the reverse strand, counting down.
GTGTAAAGCTGCTGCAGGTAGTCTGTCAGAGCAACTAATGAGGGCACCCACAAACCTCTTCTGTTCATCAGCTCTGTGATGAGTGGCTTGTCTCAAAGGTTTTCTTGTCCCACAGATGCTGTGTGGCATAAATATAAAATATTTTGTGATTGCTATCATCATGCAAGCCAGGAGAAGGGGAGCATCCTGTTGCTATTTGGGGTACCTAGTCTTTTGGAGCAGGTAGCAGTGGCCCTGTTGCTGCATCTAACAAAGCAGTGTGATTCACTGGCAGCACTGCTGCACACCAGCAAAACTGTGCTACCTCTTTCCCATGTCTCAGTGCCTGTGGTGTGCCAGCAATGGAAGGTGCATGGAATACCCTGTCCGGAGAGTCCTCCCTCCAGCTAACCTCTGTGAGCTGCGATCTTCACGCTGGGGAGTCTGCTGGGGTAAGTGGACTGATCGTTCTCAAGCAATGCCTGCCTTTGGTGCTTGCTGCTAAATGGTACTGACTGCAGCTGGTGCTAGTGGTAATGGGAGGTTTCCCTTGCCTTTCTTTCTTGCTGCTGGCGTGACAGTGACAGGTTGGAGTAAGTCAGGGTTCTCCAAACTTCCTGAAGTGTGGGTGAGAAAGCAGACCCTTCTGGCAAAGACTTGTGAGGCTTTAGCTACTTCATAAGTTCCTCGTGCTTTGGTGTGATGGAAGCTTCCAAACAGGACAAGCACCTAGGAAAAAGAGTTGAAGTTGCTCTGTGGGCAGCTGCCCCTGCAGTCCTTCCAGGTGCTCCCAGTGTGTGCAGCAGTGTCCAACTCTGGCAGCTGTTTCCTGTGCTCTCTGGGCATCGTTCCTTGCATGGCTCCTGTGTTTTTTTTTACCTTCAGCATATGGCTGCTATCCCAGAAAAGCTTGTAAAATTCATGGGGGCTTTTAGAATGAGAAGTGAGATGACTTCTCTGGAGGCCTGTCCTAGTGGTGGATGTGGTGCTTCTAGTGTGCATGTTGTGGTCCTGCTCAGCTCTTACCCACCTGAGAAAATACCCTTTTTGCAAAGCTAGCTTTACATAGGCTGTACTGTAACTCACTGCCTGCAGCCAGGTCACTGCAAAGCTGCAAACTTAAACTTGAGTCAGATCTCACAGTTGACATAGCTAGAACCAGTTTTTCTGGAACCAGTTTGACCAAACCCAACCAAATAGTGATGTTGAGGGTTGGAGCCACCAGGAGAGGAGGGTGTAAAAGCTGCTGCAGGTAGTCTGTCAGAGCAACTAATGAGGGCACCCACAGACTGTTGGCTGCCTTTCCTTCTTGGTGCTCTGTTTCCCAATTGGGTTTCTGGATAAATTAGTGTCTTGTCTAGACTAAGCTTAGTGCATGCTCATGTTCTGACAAGGACTTGGCTTTTGGGGGCTTGGGCAGCTAGGAAGAAAGTTGAGGCTTGGCTTCTCTCACCTGTCCCTTTGATGAGGAACTTGGAGTTGAATTGTGGTTGCCTGTCATCTGTTGTGATTGAAGCTGGGCTCTCTTTACCCATCAAAGAGTTAAAACTCAAACTTGTGGAGAAAGTCTCATCTTTGAGAACTACTATTTCATTATATAAGAACACATTCCTGTACTTGTAAAACTTGATTTAGAGGAGATTAGCCCTGTGGGAGATTAGCTCTTAAATGAGTCTGCATTTTTTTGTGTGTGATTTCAGCTTTTATAATCAGGTGGAGGAGTGCCCAGTGCTTTGCCATGGACCTCTCTGGGAAGGGGTACTTCTGAACCCCAGGGTAATCCTGAAGCCAAGATTTCATAAACACCAATACAGATGTGAGCTGGTGGAAAAGCTCTCTTTTGAGCTGACGAGCCTGTCTGGGCTGACTTCTGATCCTTGGCTTTTTTTCTTTCCCCTCTGTGATACTGTGGGTCTGTTACAGTGCAGGCAGCAAAAGCTTCATATTGCCTCAAGGCAAGACAGTGCTATGGACAGTTAGGTTTCAAATACAGTCTTTGTCAAAGCTTTACTGAGGGCATGGGCCTTCAGTCTCCCACAGTCTGCATGAGCCCATGTGGGGACAAATGCAAGTGTCTGCAAGCTGGTGTCTATCTGAGCTGTATGGAGAAAAGGGGGTGCTCTGAGGAGGCTCAGGTGCAGTAGGATTTCTGTAACTTGGCTGCTGTGTATGAAGTGGCTCCTAAACAAATATTTCCACAGATGCAAGTCTCTGAACATTCTGAGTCACACTTGGAAGAAAACCACCTTGCAAAGGATTTCAGGTGATATCTAGATGTGTCTGTTTTGGCTGGTGTCTCTACTGGTGCTATGGCAGCAGCTCCATAGGATGACTGCCTCCCAGGGACCAAGGCTCAAAGCACTGCTTCACCACCACATTACAGTGTGTTTTGTACTGTGATGGGTGACCAGATCCCCCAGCCCTGGGCAGATGGGGGTGGAGCATGAAGCAGCCCTCTGCTTTCAGCTGCTTCAGCAGCATAGCTGGCCCCAAGGCATTAAAAAAATCCCAGTGGATCTTCTCTGGTCTTGTTTCTTGTCAAAGGACTACAGACACACTTAAGTGCCTCCAGTCCACTTGCATTTCAACTTTGGATGATTTCTGAGGCTTGCTTCTGTGGGCAGTAACTCCAGTGCCAATCTGTGGCCTCTGCTGGAGGTTTTTCTCCAGCACTGAAGCCTCTGGGTTTGTTTTTTTGTTTATTTTGTTGTTGTTGTTTTGTGGTTTTGTTGTTGGGAGTTTTTTTTTGTTTTGTTTTTTTTGTTTGTTTGGGGTTTTTTTTAGCCCTTGATGGCTTACTGATCACCTGGATTAGTGATTAAAACAGCATTGCTCCCACTTCTGCTGGAGGAATTTGACCTGAATGCATTTGTCTTGCTGTTCTTCACAACCAGTGACTGAGCACTATACTTAGCAGCTGCATATACTCAGATGATGTGTATGTGCTGGTGTCAAAGCTTGGTATACCTATAGATAACACTATCCCTCTTGCTTTCCCTGGTTGGTATGTGTGTTGCAGCCCAGTGACTAAAGATTCTGGTGACAGTAGCTGTATGCCTTTAGATATTCTAACTTCAGGCAGCTATCTACTTGTGTACTAAATGTGTGTTGTCATATCCTTTAGTGAACTTCGAAGCCCTGATCATTGCGATGTCTGTGGTGGGAGGAACAATCCTTATCATGTTGGGGGTCTGCTGCTGCTGCTGTTGTAAGAAAAAGAGCAAAAAGCAAGTATTAAAAGGGTTCCCTGTTTAAAGTAGCTCAGATGCAACCATGTGCTGTTCTAGAACTGAATGCAGAGCACCACTAACAGGCGCTTCTGTCTGTCAGGCCAGACAAGGATGATGAGAGAGCGGCCAGGGAGCGGGAGAAGAGACGGGTTCGGCAGGAGGAGAGGTGAGATTGTCCCACAGCCCCTGCTTCCCTGTGAGTGAGCCAGGCCTTAGGCCACAGAACAATTTGGCTTCTGTCTGGCTATCAAATGCCATGCCAGGAGGTATGTGGGGCTTGACACATGCAATCAGTAGCTGCTAGCTACTGACTAGTAGTTTGCTAGCTCAAACATAAACCTCATGAGCAACATCTTTCTGGGGTGACTCATGGATACAGCATCACAAGTGTGTTGTCTATCTGACTTCTTGAGGGCTGCTGGTACATGTGGGCTCTGGTGATTCCCACTGCCTCCAGGAGGTGGGTGGTGTGGGGCTGAGAAAACCTGGCAGCCTGGAACTCGTTAAGTTGAGAAGAAGCAAGGAGCTGGATCTCCTCTTACTTGTTTTTATATTGCCAGTCACTGAATTGTGGTTTTTCTGCTGGTTTACTGCAGGAGAGCGGAGATGAAATCACGGCATGATGAAATCCGAAGAAAATACGGTACAGTGCTGATGTGGGTGATTTAAACTAAGCTTTAGCTCAAGCAGCCTCAGTAAGTGTGTTCCTTGCTGTGGTTATAGCTGCAGAGGAGACCTGGGCAGCAGGGAGAACACAGTCTTTGCTCCCACGGGCTCAGTGAATTGCCCTCTGGGAGTAATTGTAGAGATGCTTGGTTCCTGGCAAGTGATCCCAAACAACTGCTGCCCCCTTGTGGCAGGGAAGAGAGAATGTTTAATGCTCCCTGGGACTTGCGTCCTCCAAACTCACCACATGGGAGAAGCTGCTGGGGCTTCGCTGGAAAGGCGACACAGAAGCTGGTAGACATAGCAGCAGCTGTAATGCTAGTAGCGCAGGCGCCAGCAGCCTGGGCTGGAAGGGCCAGGTGGGAGCCCTGGGAGCCTACAGCTGCAGGAGCACAATGTGAGCACCAGCCCCATCTCAGAGCTAGTCCTCTGTGATAGCATTGGTTTCTTAGGAGCTGGCTCAGTGTTGGGAGAGCACAGCCTCTCTCCTGGGGCTGGACTGTCCTTCAGGTGCCTCCTGCCTACCCATTGAGCTTGCTGGGGGCTTTCCCAGAGTGGCCATGGAGCAGTCAGGCTCATGCACACTGAATGTTGTGGTCTCTGGCTTTGTGGAGCACTGCTGGGATAGGTGGAAAGTTTTCCTCTGTCTTGAGCTCCTGCCCACTGCAGGTCCAGGTTGGGTGGGTAGAATATGCAGAGGCCTCTGGTTGCGCTGGCTCTTCTAGGGGAGAAAGAGAAGGCAAAGCTGTGCCTGAAGGAGCTCTTAGTGGGGGAAGCACCTTGAGGTCATGCTTCATAATGGCTCTCTCCATTACAATGACCAAGGATGAGGAAAAGGCTGAGGTACTGAATAACAACTTTGTCTTCATCTTTAATAGTAAGACCAGTTGTTCCCTGGATGCCCAGCCTCCTTAGCTGGATGACAGGGTTGGGGATAATCCAAGAGGAAATGGTCATTGATAAGCTAGACCACTCAGACACACACAAGTCTGTGGAGCCAGATGGGATCCACCCAAGGGTGCAGAGGGATCTGGTGCATGTGCTCACCACAATCCAGGGTGGATTCCCCATCCCTGGATATATTTAAAAGATATATAGATGTGGTGCTTAGGGACCTGGTTAAAAGTTGGACTTGATGGTCTTAAAGGTCTTTCCAAGCAGAACAAATCTATGATTTTATGAAGCACAGATGACAAATAGTTGCTACCAAGAACTAGGTTTCTTGCTGGCTGTGACTGACATGGCAGCTGCTGAATGAATCTTTCTTCTCTTCTAGGTCTTTTCAAGGAAGAGAACCCTTATGCCAAATTTGAGAATTAGCATCTCCATACCTGCCCACCCCAGTGAACAGTGCTTTCCAAAAGAACTACAGGACTGCTTCTCCTGCCAGGAGACCACTCCAGTGCCACTTTCCTCTTCAGATGCCACAGAAGATGAGCCAAATGCTCTGTGACACCATTGTCCCCACAGTTCATCCCCAGATGCTCAGTTTGCTGCAGAGCTTTGCTCTTGCTCTGCTAGTGCAGAAAAATGTAGTAGCAGAACTGGAGGATGACATGTTTCTTCTCACTCACCCTGGAGGTGGTAACAAAGTCCAAAGCAATGCAAATAACAGTCCTTGGCCAAGGGTAAAAGCAAGCTTTTGCATCTTTCTTGCTGTTGCCTCACTAAAGACCCTTCACATACACAGAACCAGACTCCTCTGGCCATTCTTTCTCCCCCCTGCCTATTGGTTTGTTTTGGTTTTTTTTTTTTTGTAGAGGCAAAAGCCAGTGAGATTTTCTTGACTCATTGGTGAGCAGGAGGTCTTGGCTGTTACCCCAGGTGCCTGTATTTATCCCAACACATTCTCATTCCTTTCAAAAAGCACAAGTTTATGGCGATCTAGACCCTGCAGGAGGAAGGTCCCTTGTGTATGTTCTCACATGCAACTAATCTGAGGAAATGAAACTCTCCCATTCTGTGCCTTTCTAGAAAGGTGTTTTCCTGGGCTTGATGGCCATGGCTGATTGCAGTACTGTAGGATTCAGATGCATTTAGATGATGTTGACTATATATTAAACTATTTGATTACTATCCTAGTCTGAAAGAGTTTAATTCTGTTTCCACACTAGGTATGGGTTGGTTTTGATGTCTGATGTAATTGTTACATGGTGCTGGCTCATCAGGCCCTGATGGAGTAGCTGAGAGAGGCAGAAGCAAGTCTGCCTTGAACTCTTGCTGGGCTTGAAAGGAAGACTGCTGCTAAGAAAGGAGATAGGTCTTCCTACAAGAGCTTGGCCTGTGTCTAAATGGGGTAGTCTAGGAACTCCTGGCAGCATTAGGCACAGATTAAACCCTGTGCTGTGCTACCTGCTTAAGGCACCCAGGGGTGAGAGAGCATGGGTGCTGGCTGACTTTAGGTGGTCATATATTTGACCAGAACTGCCTTTACAGTATGAAGGAGCCTTGGATGCAAGCAATATATCTACCTTGCTGGTTTGTACCTTTAGTTCTAAGAAAAGCTACTGTCTTCTGCCAGGTGGTGTGACTCACTCTGGGATGCAGATGGGAGTGTTTCTGTGGGCGTGCATAAAATGCTTCATTTGCATTGCCAGACTTACAGCCTTTGGACACAAACTACTTGAGCTGAACTTCTGAAGCTAAACCAGCTGTGAACCCTTTGGTGCTTCCTGAGCTGTATGCTGACTGCCAGAACCTCCTGGCTTTTGCCAATACAGTAAGAAATACAAAGCATGCAGGTGACTTTGAATCTAGCCTGCTGCTGAATCTAGCTGCTGCCAGGAGATGCTTAGCCTCAGATGGTAGGAACAAAGAGAATGACTTTCCCAATGCTGAATAAGCACATAGTCTGTAAACTGGGTTCCTGTTAGTGTGAATTTTAGGGGAACTTGGCTTTGAGCTGGAGGACAGTTGCACATACAGGATGCTTTGATTATGGAACAGCCCTGCACAGAAAGGCTAAAGCTACCACAGAGCTGATTCCCAGGCCAGTATACAGCCCTTCTGCTGTGTAATAGGAAAGATGGAAAAACAGCCAATGCTCTGAGTAAGATTAAATCCTTGGATAATGATTGAGCTGTGAGTGTGGGCCTCCTGCCAACAAGTGGAAGATGACTGTGCTGGGGCGGCCATCACTACAGCCACTTCCATCCCTACACAGGGCTGTGGTCCCCAGCACCAGAGATTCTCTGCTGACTGGGGGGAGTGCAGCCCTCACCATGCCAGTGTGTCCAGAACCTGTCTGGGCAGTCAGCTCTGTTGCCTGCTGGGGACCAGCAAATACCAATGATGGTTATGGAGAGTCTTGGAGGAAGAGGTGGGCTCTAAGGACCACCTGCACCACCTCCCCGGGCTCTGCTTCTGAGATGTGCAGCCATTTGCCCTGGGGCGGCACTGAAATAAAATTGCCAAGGATGCTGAGAGGGGCCACACCTGATTTCTGCCATGCTGGATTGCTTGCTGCTTAACAGATGCACCCCTGGAAGGGGAAGAGGGGAGTCCCCTGTGCCTCTTCTGAGTAGATCTCCAAAGGGGCCAGTGTCTGCTCTCCTGAGGGCCAGGGTGAGGAAAAAGGCTGCCATGGAGGTTTGGGGGAGACCCTCCTCTCATGGTCCCACACACCCTACACTGCAGAGGACTGTGATGCCATTGTGGAGGCTCTCCGGGCTGGTAGAGGCAGCCCCGGCACAACTGCCTGTCAAAGGGCAGCTGTCTGCGGGAGAAGAGACCCCCAGCCGGGACGTGCCTCGTTTTAGGGAGTCTCTTCTTCAGGAAGCCCAGAGCCCAGCCCGCTCCTCTCTGGCAGGGTTTGCTCTGTCTAGCACCGCTAAGCTCCGGCCCTCCCAGCTGCTGGGCTCCCAGCCGGTCTATGCTCCACTGCGGGAAGGCCGCAGGCGCCGCTGCAGAAAGCGCGGCACGAGTGGCCGCGCGGGTACCCCGCGGACAGGCCAGGCGCTCGCGGCTCCCGGGCCGCTCTAGGCACGGCGGAAACCGGGCAAGCGAGCGGGTGCAGAGCGACCCCGTGAGGCTCGGCGGGGACCCGGCTGCTCTTGACCCCGCCCCGCGTCTCCGGCCCCTCGGCCCCGCCCCTCCGCCGGCGCTTCCGGCTGCCCGTGACGCAGTTCCCAGAGCTTCCTAGGGAGGTGCGCGCGCGGTCGCCTTCCCCGCCCCGGCCGCCGAAGGCCACCCCCACGTGACCGGAGCGGGTCGGCCAATGAGAGCGCGGGGCGGC
>JANHGL010013105.1:23165-31275 GCA_024611195.1 Ceyx melanurus | reverse complement strand
GAAAGAGACCTGGGGGGCCTGGTGGACAGGGGGGTGGCCATGAGCCAACAATGCACACTTGCATCCAGGAATGCCAGTGGCATCCTGGGATGCATTAGGAGAAGTGTGGCCAGCAGGTCAAGGGAGGTTCTCTTCCCCCCTCTACTCTGCATTGGTGAGACCCCATCTGGAATACTGTGTCCAGCTTTTCTTTTTTTCCCAAGGTCTGAAAAGTCCCTTCATAAAGATCCCCACAATTTTTTGCATAGAAATGATGTTCAGAACCACCATGCTCAGGAATTCAGTTTCTGTTGAGCCACAGTGTAAAATCATGGGAATCTTATATTGAATGGATAGCATTTGAACATTGTCCCTACAGCCCATACAGCACTTATTCCTTCCTTTGTAGTGTTTAGGGCCTGTGGTTTTGGAACCAAGTAAGAGAACTCACTGTATCTACCTTATTTGTTGCAGACCACATTTTGTATGATAGAAAACAACAGGCAGACAAAATAGCCTCCAAAAGAAAGGAAGAATGAGAGAGTTTCCTAAATTGTCTTTGCCTGAGTTGGCAGCTGCTCCGCTTCATTCAGCTTTTTTGTTCCCCAGTGAGTGCTGTGCGTGTGTAGCAACAATGGGGTGATGCAGTTACAACACAGACTCATGGTAGAGTTCCATCAGATCCATTCATAAATACGGCCTCAACCAGTGTGCCGAGGAAGCTGGACACCCCAAGGAACCACCTCTGCAGCCCCCAGCATCACCGCCAGATTTGCTCACGGGCTGGCTAAGAGATAGTCTGGTCAGAGACTTGTCCCTGATTGCTGGCCAGGAGCCCTTGCTGACTTCACACAGCTTTCAGTAATGCAGCCAGATTGTCACAGCATTCTTTTTTTTTTTTTTTAAATAAAAAAAAATGTCAGGGGTTAGAAGGGACCTTGAAAGATCATCTAGTCCAACCCTCCTGCCTGAGCAGGATCACCTAGAACAGATCACAGGATCACATTGTCCTGGTGGGTTTTGAATGTCTCCAGAGGAGGAGACTCCACAACCATCCACACTCTGACACCTTCACTGTGAAAAAGTTTCTCCTTAACATTTACATGGAACCTCCCATGTTCCAGCTTGCAACCACTGCCCCTTGTCCTGTCATTGGACATCACTCAGCAGAGCCTGGCTCCATCCTCCTGAAGCTCACCCTTAATATATTTAAAAACATTAATGAGGTCACCCCTCTCTCCTCTTCTCCAAGCTAAAGAGACACATCTCCCTCAGCCTTTCCTCATCAGGGTGATGTTCCACTCCAAAATAAATCCACTTTTGTGTTAAACAATCATGGTGTTCATTACAGCAGAGGGAACTCGCAGCTTTTCACAGTTGCAAAGTAAGCCTGCTAGACAGAGATCATTAACTTCATATCCTGTCACATTAAGCAGGGATTATAATTTCAGGCATGGCATCTGCCCCTGGATCACCCTGAGAGTGTTTTGGCTTGACTCTCACTTTTTCCAGTTCTGAAAACATTGTTCTTGACTGTTGCTATGAGAAATACCCACAGGAGCAACAGGAAACCAACAAACTGACTGTTGAAGCAAACAGTGGAACTGAATCTAGAAAGTACACTTTTGAAAGTGCTGAAAAGATACAAAAATTGCAGAGAAAAATACACCATCTTTCAGATGCTTAATATTAGTCATCTTATATATTGCATTATTACAATAATGTAGCAATAAGTGAAGAAATTCTGGTGTAGACGAGATTTTTAAAAATTATTTTTTTAAGTGAGATGTACTTGGTCTTCATTAAATGCCCTTTGGAAATGCAATTTACTATTTTCTGTACTTGCAGATGGAAAAACAGAGACATAGACACATATCCATAATTGATGCTCTTTGTTACAGTAGAAAAAATAGACACATTTAGGAGGGAAAATATTTCTGGTTTTGAACTGCGTCCATTAGATGTGAAATCACAGAGATACAGTAAATGGGCATGACATTCCCAACAGCAGCTTTTTGGGCTCTTGTTTTGGAGAAAGTCGGCGAGCTGAAGGCCAGCGCTTGGCGCGCAAAAGCCCTGCTTTGGGAAAGAATTCCTGTTTATGTCAACAATGAAGCATGTGTTTTGGAGAGGTTTGAATTGGGGCTTAAATGTGAACCAGCAAAGGAGTCCAGCCCTCTTTTGTATTTGGGGGTACAGATTACATGTTCCACACTGGAATTTATGTAAATACCAACTGTATTAATGCACGTCTGATTGCTGCTTGCTTAGATTATCTGAACGGTGCATACATGACTGGTGAACAGTATTGTTGCTTCAGATATCTCCAGTATCCATTCCCATTATCATACCAGGTGTCACACTTAAAAAACATTGCTTTCTGGTTTCCTTTTTGTACTTAGTTTTAAGAAAAGAGGAAGAGATCTGGGGTGTTAAGTTACTTGTGAAGTAATTGATGTATATGTATACACCTTTAAAACAAAAATGACAGAAGGCTTTTGCAGCATTTTCAACTTTGGGACATTGAGCACTCAGCAAAGCACTCAAGGTTTGGATCCAGGCTCCTAAACTTGGTCAGGGAATGCAGGAGCGTCAAGAAATACCTGGTAGAGTTACAGCTCAGTATTTTCCATCGTTGGTATGTGTGTGTTACATATAGCAACAGTCCTGCTGTCACTCTGCTGCTGCTGGCTGTAAAGGAGAACAGGCTTGTGGTTTGGCTTTTGAAAGCCCTCAAGAGATGACCCACTGATGAGTGGGTACTCAGGCATGAGCAGGATCATACAGCATCAGCATTGTGAATAATTTCATAACCCTGCCTTGCTGTTGGCCTGCACTTGGTGCAGCTTGGGCTTTGGTAGAGATGACAGGCATGCTGATTCCTGCCAACTTTGTGGGGTTACCAAACTGAACTCTTGGCAGCTGGATGTCCAGACATCCCAGGCAGGGCTCTGAGATTCAGTGTCACTTCTCTTCAGTTGTTTCTTACTAGTCTCATCAAATCTGTTTAACTAGCTCAGGCTTGGGCTGGTGCTCGTATTATTTCCTCTGTGGTTGCTGATGCACAGCACCTCACTGTAAAGCTAACATCTTGAAAAGGCTTAAGCATTAAATTAAAGTGGATTGTTGTTAAACAGTACTTTTGCAGTCTTTGGTTTCTTCCTTAAATGCTGTCACAACTCATTTTCTCTGGACACTGGTATTCTCAGATAAGTGCCATCTCCGATGGGCAAAAGCTGAGTGGCTGCAAGGCTCAGACTGGTTTCTGTGTACCCAGATGTTTCCCTAAATTTCGTCTTTGATAAACAAACAAACATTAGGAGACTTGCTGGGTAAGCTTTCTGATTTCTTCTCCCAGGCAAGACCAAAACAGAGATGCAAAAGGGGAATCTTAAAAATCACAATACAAAAAGCACTATGTCCTGAGGCCCTGTGGCAGACACCATAGCTAAGTTCATAATTTCTGACAGACCTTGGCATTATGTGACCAGTATGGATCCAGGGGTGCAGTATAATTGCTCAGCCTGGCTGTGAAATAAATCTGGTGGTTTAAATCTGGTTTAAAGTAGTTGTCACCATGGGAGTGGGTACAATAAATAGCCTCAGTCACCTTGCACTCACAGAGGCTCTGGACGGATTCAAAATGAAGAGAGACAAAAGATGCGTGACTGAAAGAGTTTACCTTCTTGTGATAGCCCTCCACTATCAGCATTTGAGAGGAGTGATCATTATCTGTGGGGAGAAGGTTGTGACTTGCTACTCAGTTGCTGTGGAATCTGATGCAGAGACCATTGGCATCTGGAAGATTCCATCTGTAACTTTGGTTTGGACGGGATGCCAAGAAAGATTTGAAAATGGTTAGATAATGTCTGTGGCAGAAACCAAAGCCAAGTTACTGAATGCATACTAAATATATAGCTATATATGAGCTATAATATGTCTTTTCAGTATCTTACCACCCCTTTTTCTTTTTTTCATTTCTCTTAATTTATCAGTCTAGTCATGATCTTGCAAGATGGAGAGGATGTCTTGCACATATTTAACTCAGTAAAGCTGGGCCAACAGGTTGTGTGGGTCAAAAGGAAGTAGAGCAGAAGGAGCTCAAAGCAGTCAGGACTGGAAATTACATTAATTACCAGTGCAAAGTGAGAGCCCATTGGTTGAATGGACTGGGATACATCCCCCAGTAGCTTGCTAATGCACTAAAAGCATCATTTTAAAACTGGAAGCTGGGGGGCAGTATAGCGCATATATAGTATAGAGAAGTTGAAAATGTCAAGAAAATTAATTATAATATACTGCAGGAAGCACTTTTCCTAGTGCTAGTGCTTTCTTTCAAGATTGTCATGAGTGGAAATTGAAATAATAATTATTTACTTGAATAAGTAGATCCTACCATAATGCTGCTGATTTCTCCTTCCAGTCATTTTCACTGCCAGCATTTCCATCACTGCCACTAGGGTTCTCCTCATCAGACACAGAAAAGCATTTATTTTCTTGCAAATGCGTTCCAAGTGTGCTAGTAAAATCACCCAAGGATGAAAAAGTTTCAGAAAAAAAAAAAAAAAGCCCAAAAGTTAATTGTCTTTTTAGTTCTCTACATGCTGAAGTAAAAATAAAACTATGAAATGGAAAGCACCTGAACTATTTTAATCCTTAAAACTACTAGACCTTATAGAAAAATCCATGTGACACACACTTTAAAAACTTTTTTTAAAAAACCCACTTTTTTTTATAGAACAGCAAAGGCAACCCTACAATATTATGAAGGAATGACCCAGCCCCTGTATTGCAAAATCTAGGGACATTAATTAATTGAATTAACAGTGTTCTTTCAAGGCATATTTTCTGAAAATAGTGCAATTTTTTTTTTCTTTTAATGATAGTTTTTTTACGTCTTCACTTTTCTCTTGCCAGTGCTATCTAGAGCTTGCAAAATGAAAGTCCTCTAGTAAAATATGTCCAGATTCTGCAAATCCACATGAAAGTTGGGCAGGCTGGGCTGTTTGTCCTGATAGGCTTTTTCTATTGTGTCACTTAAATTGGGATTGATAGAAAGTTCCCGGGAAGCAAACTGAAGTGGTAGCCTTACCTATAAAAAAGCCACTTACTGTATCACACTATGACAGTTGGGATGATATGATATGCATAATAACTTCTTCCATTTTTCTTTTTTTTTCCTTTCATTTGTGAGATTACAACCTAGCTGGTGCATTTCATACGTCTTAAAGCTAGTTGTGGACTGAGCATGTGGATCGAGTCCACAGCAAATATGGTTTTAGGAATTTTCATACAAGGGTACAAGCACTTTGCTCACTTGTTGCATTGGCCAGATGTAAACTTCTGCCAATTCTGGTTTATTAAAAAAGGTATAGTTGGCATCTCATCTGGCATAAACCACATCACTCAAATCTGTCCACAGCACTCTGACATTGTACTGTGCTAGGTATCATCTGTTATCCCTACAGCTACCACGATGAGTAAATCCCATTGTGTGACCCAAATACCTTGGTAGAAGCAGTGGTGTAGGCCTGTGTATGGTCTTCAGCAAACCAGGATGTCTAGCTGGTTAGGCAGCATGCAGAGTCAGGTTAACAACTGCACAGCCACAGCCTTGAGTAGATGAGGTGATTCTATCTCCAGCATCAGCACTGGAGAGTTTGAGCTGCACTTGCTGGTGTGTTCCAGCTTGTTTTGATGCATGACTGAGGTTCACTCATGAATCTGGAACTGGGTTTGTTTGGTTTTTTTTCCTTACTAGGTTTTCATTGTAGAACTTGACTACCTGCAAAATAAAGGTTTCACTATTTTTGGTTTGTGATGGCCAGGCAATTTCAGCTTTTAGATGGATACTTAATACAAGACTACTTAAAGAGAATGTATTACTGTAATAAAAATGTGACTCCTAGTATGAAAAGGGCAACATTTTGGGGTGAAGCTAGTTCATGCTGAATGCAACACACTGGTCATGTTAACATAGTATTCTTTGTTTTAAAGAATTCAGTGGTACATTAAGTTCAAAATGTAAGTGTAGACCAGAGCTGACACATGACAAAAAAAAAAATCAGTGGCCTGTGTATCCCCAAGTGAAATAAAATCCATGCAAACTGTAACAGTTCCAGTTGGGGCCCTTTCTTTGGTTTTATGGTATAAAATGAACACATCAGACATTACCTGTTTCTCTATAGGATTGCCTGGAGATTTTAGTTTCATACATTAAGTCAAGCATCATATTGACCATCATAAGTCTGTATAATAATTGTGTAAAAGATACTATGTGAGAATGTTTAGAAACAGACAAGTTGGCTCCAAACACTCAAGCCTTATGTTCCACGTCACCACCCTTCCTTCCCCAAGCCTGGTTGCAAGTAAATTGTCTCATTAAGATCTCCAGTCTGAAGCTGTTCTTGAAAAAATCTGGCTTATTTTCAGAAGGACATACCCGTTTGAAATTCTGCACCACTGTACTTTAAAATAAGAGATTATTACGCCAATAATAAGAGATTATTATTGGGGTGGGTAGGGTAGGGCTGGGAGCCACTTGACTACAGCTCTTTTTTCAGGGGCAGTCCCACAGCTCCTGGGACAGAAGGTGATCATGTGGAAGGCTCAAGGTCTGCCTGACTCATGCAGATGACATTACAGCAGAGGTTTGTCCTGTCCCCATTCACTGTGGTGTTACCATGCTGAGGGAACAAGCTCCTGAGTCAGGTCACATACAGGTAGCCCAGATACTCAGGAGAACTCGTTAACAATCCAGCTTTAGCTGATGGGATCCACATCACTCTGAATGTTTTCATCTCTAACACAGCCAGCATCTCATCAACAGCCCCTTTTGCCTATGACAGTTTGAAACGCCATCCCATATGGCTTATCTTTGGCAGATGCACCTTCAGAGAAAGAGTGTGATTCCTCATTACATGAAGCAAGGCAGTTGCACGACAAGGGGACGTGATTTTCACAGCTAGCAGCAGTTGAATAGAAGCCAAGAAAAATGGATGTTCATGACCCACTGGAGCTAATTGCATACATCACAAACATAAATGTCATCAGCAGAACAGATCCTCTTCATTTGATGTGTTTTCACAGTTGGTTAGGATGACAAATTAAACCTCCCTATATGAATATTTAAATCTCATTGAATAACCTGATAATGCATGGGGAAAGTGGGCATTGATGGTCCAGAGCTCAGCTCCCCAGACTTACAGTCACATTTCATACTGGGTTCCAAGGCTGACACAAATGCCTGCTTGGCTTGGGTTTTATTTCTTCAGATTCCACTGTAACCAAGTGTTGGTCAGTGTTTTCTCACACCGACTGTTTTGTTTTTTAATATACATATTATTTGGTCTTCAAGAATAGTATCAAGAATGTGGAACATCCATTAATACTTTAATAGCTGCCTTCTTTGTTACTTTTGTCTGGTTTAAGCATGGTGAATCCTTCACTTTTTTTTTTTTTTAATTCAGACTTCTTCATTGTGGGAATCATAATATACAAGGGCTTCCACATTTGTGTTGCTATGCTGTATCCTTCTCTCTCCAGCTGTTGTGTAGTACAGTTTTAACATAGAGTCTCTGAGGCTTGGTTGTGTTTTTGACTACTTTTTCTAGTATCTGTCTTTGTTTTAATGTCTTCTGTGAATTATAGCCAATAACTATTTCTGGGGCTGTTAAAACAGTCCTGTTCTCAGAGTGAAGAGACACCTCCCTACTTCTCCTCAGTTGCTGAAATCACTTCTCTTCTCTGGAATGCTCTCGGAAAATAATATTGCAGCTGCATGTTTTGTGGCTGATAAAAACTCAACAACAGAGCACTGCACTTTTCCAGGGACCTCAAAACTTCTCCTTTGCTTTGATTTCCCATCATCTTGCTTGACAGCAAAACTGAAGTGTGTCTGTCTGTTTAACTTCGGTATAATACATGTTGGTTATCTCAGGAGAAAAATAACAGCTCTTTTTCTAGTGAAGATCTACCCAAGTCACGTAACCCTTTGTAGGAGAATGCAGGAATTCAAAGACCCCTTTTTAAATTTTCCTGCTCAAGAAGACCACACAAATGAGCAAGAACAGGTAAAATACTAAGATTCTGGGAGTCTTAATAACTAATAATGACAGTCTAATATGGCATT
>JANHGL010013105.1:10665-18165 GCA_024611195.1 Ceyx melanurus | reverse complement strand
CTCCACTGCCCTCCAATAGCAGTCTTCTACTGAATTTCAGTCCACTGGGCACCCCTGGGGAGAGCAAAGAGGCACTGAAGAATGAGGAAGAGGTATTTGGGTAGACACACTGGGGAAAAACTAACAGTATTGTTTAATCTTCCCAGACATTACTTACGGATTTAGTTACGCCTTTTGATAACTATTAGTGCATAAAACAGACTACCCTTAAAGTTGCTGACATAGTTAGTCTAGAAACTCGTAATCGAGTAATTGGCTGCCCTTGAAAAAGAGACACCCTGGAAAACATATAAACCTTAGTTTATAAACTTGAAGTTTTGTACTGTCAGGTAAAACAACAGTTAATGCTATCCTTAAGTGAACTAGCTTTGTTATAACACTAAAAATCACACCCATTGGTCAAAAAGGCCCTCACTAAAGTGAAGACCCTTCTCCAGGGCATGCACAGCAGTGGAAGTACAGAGTCAGCAGTACTATAACTATGTAAATTACTACCTTTGTAGGAAACACAGCACAGAGAATTTCGTCTGGTGTGCTTGATTTGTGGGAAACCACCGAGCATGCAGAGCTTGTGCAACCCTGAAATAAATAAGCAACATCTCTCCTGGACCTGTGAGAATTGGACTTAAGGCACACAAAGCGATGAATCCACTTTTTCAGACAACAGTAGCATAACATGAATAATCCAGCTAAAAACTGAGCAGAGAGATTAATGCAGGGGGAAAACAAAAAAAAAAATAAAAATCCACCAAGATGTAATGAACAAGAGAGAATGAAAAAAGAAAAATAATCCAGAGGAAAAGCATATATTGATAAAGTGAAGAAACATATAAACAAAAATAGATATGAACAAACATTAAAAAACATCTTGGATGGGACAGGAAACATGAACTAAATAATGAGGTTATGAGTCAGATCTTTCTAGCCATAATTACATAACCTGGGGACTTGCAGCTTTAGGCAAATTCTCTTAAGACTTCCCTGCAAGTGACCCATGAGCCTCGTAATTCACAGGTCTGTACCAAGGGTAGAGATGTTCAAGTCTTCATGTTCCTCTGGTTACTGTTTAACAACATGACCAGAAATCTGCAGCATCTTGTAGCTGTAACTTAGAGCCTATGCAGCACTGGAACTTGTGACATTTGTTTTTATACCATCCATCTGTTGCTTAAAGCTCAAAGGGTGGCTCTCTGTCCTAATTTCATGTTTTAGAGAATTAATTCCACTATAGTGTCACCAGTAGTCCTCCCAAAACTGCAGGGATATGTTCTGCAGCTTTGTGTTTTAAGAGGTTTTACTAAATCTATATTTAGCAGGGAAGAGATTTTCTGTTGTCATTTATGTAAATGTATGTTTTCTGAATTAGTGGTTATAGGTTGCAGAAGCTAAAATTGAGATTAATTGGACAACAGGTTGTTCCCTTCTTTTAAAGAAAGCTGGCTGAATGTTGGGAAGCCATATCAATAGGGTTAATTCCGTTATGTGGCCTGTGAAACGGTTTTGGATTGTCATCTTAACCATCTGCAAACAATTTCTGCCCATCACAATCCTATACTTTACATAAGGACTGCCTGAGGATTTTAAGGAGGGACAACTTAGCAAGTTCATGTTTTTAAAAAAACTGCATGCTGGACTGACTTTCGTGTTTATGACAAAGAAATTAAGTTTTAGCACTGAGATTCCAGAAAAAAAAACACAACCACACAATTCCTTGGTATTTCCAATCTCAGTATATGAGTGAGATATTAGTATTTCCTCAAATCTTTCTGTAGGGACTAGAAATGAAGTTTATATTTTTAAGCAGGGAATTGTCCTTCCTGTTCAAATAAGGTATCCTTAATGCTTCTTTCAGGAGTCTTCTCAAATTCTTCTATTGCAATTGATGTGTTAATTGATTTGTCCATGAACTGTGTAACCACTTTTCATTCTGTGCTGCTCTATAAAAGCAAAATTTCCTACAAATCTCAGGCAACCATCACAAGCAGAATGAAATTCTGTCCTTGCTGAAGACAGTGGGAGCTCCACCATTGACTTTTTCCAGGTTTAATAATTCTCCCACCAACTTGCCTTATACTGTAAATCACTAGTCACATCAATAAATAGAAAGATGATGTAAAGGCAGGTAGAATTTCTGTTGTCTGGCCAAGTCATTCCCTTTTTTTTTCAGCAGGAAAATTCAGAATTTAGCTGCCAAGAGGTATGAGAGGTATGGAGTCCATCTTCCTCAATATGGTGCTAACCCTTAAACATTACCTTGGTGCTTCACCCTATGGGAATCAGCACATGGGACTTCCCAGTCCACTGAAGCAAGCTTACTGCCTGCACCCACAGCCCCTCTATCACCCACACTCGTTGGGGAGGAAGCACAGAAGGATACAAACATGACCTTTCCAAACATATTTAATCTTGAATGTCCCATGGATAAAAACTGGGAGAGACAAAACCATGCACACATGGACTGCTTAATGGTAAGGTAGATAATAATGTAGAAAAGGTGTACTGACAGGGAATGAACAAGCCACACAGCTTTGTTCAGGAAAGCAACTCAAGTCACTTTTTGCAGTCTCTTGCAGGCATAAACAGAGTAGTTGCATTTGGTTTCCAGAGAACAGTACTGGAGCCTTCTCCACGCTGTGTGCAAATTGAAGCCCGCTGGCTGGCGCAAAGGGAAATGGGCTATGCTCTACTTCTTTGCCCCCCACAGCACATTGAATCTTTTCTCCCAATTAAGGGAAAGTTTATTTTAAAAAGACTGAGGGGATCCCTTTAGATCTTTGGAGAAAGCCAGCTGTACCATGGTTTACTTTGTGCCTCCTTGAAATATTAAAAAAACAAACATGGTCTTTAATTTTCATTGATGCAATGGTATATTTTAAAAGGTTCTCAAAGGTGATTTGCAGTTTAGCTGTGTGGAGCCACAGGGCCACAGGCATTACAGTATTTTTATACCAAAAAGAGTGTGTGGTCCTGGTACTACTGCTGATGCTGCCAGGAGACAACAGTGAAAACCACAGGGGTCTTGGTACAGGCACTTGTCAGGAAGAATGTCAAGCAGAGCTCAGCTGGGCTTCAGGTAGGCTGTGGGGAAGGGCATCCCTCAGTAGCAGCTATGTTAAATCAAGACCCGTCAGGCTTACAAGTTAAGTTAATAATACTGAGGTATATATGCTTTAGGTAGGAGGCACATATGCAATATGCCTGGCATAAGAGAATGAGAGGCTGCTCTGAGTCCTACTGCAACCTGATAAAGGAGCTGATACAAAGAGGAAAACAAAACAAAAAAAAACCACAAAAACCAACCAACCAAAAAACAATGACAAAAAAAACCCACACACACAAAAAAAACCAAACCCAAAACAAAACAACAAACCACAAGAGAAAATGTCTGTCTACTCGAATGTCTGTCCTTCTGTGGAAATGATGTAGTGATAGCTCTGTCTTGCTAATGAGTTTTCTCTAAAAATAAACTGGGATGTCATTTGAACTTTTCCAAAATGTAACATGCAGAAACTAGAAGAAGAATTAGGACAGAGCAGTGAAGGAGTCAGTAGAGAAAGAGAAAGGTCAGCAGACTGGCCACGTTTGGGCCTGCAGCTCCTCAGATTACTTGGTAGTGCTTCTTACAGCAAAAACTCATCTCTGAAGAGGAGGAGATTGACCTTTCAATGACTAGGGTTTTCAGAACATGAAGAAAACCATGAGTGGGACAAAACTGGCTGAAGGATGAGGAATTAATTCAGGATTGTTATCCAGAACACCCAAACAAAAATTTCTCTCAGATTTCACAGCTTCCTCAAGCTCAAGCTCTTTGCTTCTCCAAGAGGTTTTTTTATTTCCATTTTTTAGATTTGCCTCTCACACACAACAAAGTATTGATCTTTCTGGAGTGCCCTGACAGTATTATTTCGTTTCCTAAATTACAGTACTAAAGCTTGGCCTAAAGCTATAGAAATTTGCAACAAAAATGCATAAAATTTGGATGTGATTCTCTTGATGGCTAGCAGCACCAGAACAAATGCAAAGCTGGCTGAGTGGTAACTGGACCGTAAAACCCGAGGGTGCAGACTGCAAGAGGACCGCTAGGTGACGGTAATGTAACTCCTACAGCTGCAGCTATCCCGGGAGCTCTTCCAGGAGCTGCCTGGGGTTTCCTAGTCTTTCAACTGAACCTTATCACTTCGCCGACAGCTCATCTAAATGTCTTGAACTTTTACACTTGAGGGTTTGGGTATACTGGTCTAAAGTGCTGTTGCAGGAGCACAGAAATTTTTCTGCTCGGCCTGATTGTCAAAAGGGGCTGGCTCTGCTCCCTGCTTGCAGATGATATATCATACTGAAAATCATCTTAAAAATAAACATTTTTCCAATGTTACTTTTTCATGAAAGTAATTTATGTCAGTGCCACAAACATATTGCACAATGGTGTTCTCCAGCCCATTCTGTTTGAGCACAATTTCTTCATGTCAGCACATTCTTTAGAGGCATATTATGCAGGGAGATAAGTCAAGGAGGAAAAACCTGAAACATTAGCCCAGGTTTCCGCTGGTCTGGTGTAGTTGTAAGAGCAAGAAGCAAGACAGATCCCAAATGACAAATGAGTTGCATGGAATAGAGCCAGCTGATGATTTCAGTTTTGTGTTCCTAATTGCCAACTGTTGCTTCATGCAGACTAGATAGCTCACCATTTATGATACTGTCTGATGTTAATGACAGGTGATCATATGATGATTACTTTACTGGATAGTCAACAATATTCAAGCTTAAAATTTTTGTTCGAAAACAAAATTCTCATTCAAAAATGTCCCTCATTTGCATCTCTACAAAAGATTTTTCTTCTTAAGAAGACTTCCTTAAAATACTGGTCCCTATGAGATGAGCTTCTGTGCTCCTGACAGCATTATGCTTTTGTTTCAATGGGCCAATTTAACAAATAGGCTCCTGACCACGGACTGACATGATGTGCTACAGCAGATCAGAGAAATTACAGGGGAGGTAGGAATGAAAAAGATTTTTAATGCTCAGGGAAAAAAAAAAAAAAAGTGTGCACATGTTATAAAGATGAAGAAGACAGGAGCTATAAGAGAGGACAAACAGTGGAAAAGGGAAAGATAATTTAGCAGCCAAACCATGAGGCTGCAAGTCAGCAGCTGCAGGACTTTTGAGCTGTTTTCTCACAAATCCAAAGTGAGTGTTTTCTCACCACTGCATTAAATAATTAATTTAGCATCTATTTTAAACCACTATAAAATGAAGCAAATTATGTCTTAGTCTTTAGTTATAATTTCTTTGGTGTTAAAGAACAAACGAGTTTCCAAGTTAGGTCAGATCTCTGGGCAACCCAGAAAAACTTCTCAAATGACCGACGGTTAGATAGCAAGAGGTAATGGGCTTAAGTTGCACCAGGGGAGGTTTAGATTGGTTACTAGGAATAATTTTTCTAATGACAGACTGGTGAAGCATTGGAACAGGCTGACCAGAGAGGTGGCAAAGTCACCATCCCAGGAGGTGTTCAAAACATGTATAGAAATGGCACTTCAGGACATAGTTTAGTGGTCATGATAATGTTGGGTAGACAGTTGGACTTGATGATCTTAGAGGTCTTTTCTAACCTTAATGTTTCTATGATTCCAAGTATGATGGTGACTGCAGTACAAAAGTGGCGTCAGTCTGCAAAAGACTTAATACAAAGCTCACTCATCCTGGAACTATGGATTCCAAAATTGCATTCCACCAATCTCCAACCTGGATCCCAGAAGTCAAAATTATTTGGGTAAATAGGACCTGAAGGAGAAGGCGACAATCTGTATTGTTTTTCAGAAAACATAAGGAGGCTCTGTACTTCTGCTGCACAGGCCAGCATGGCCCCAGCTGGTTGTGGATGTCTGCATTGTGGATACCTACATCACACACTGCTTTGCCTTGTGAACTGCTGGTCTGAAACCATTGCTTCGGAACTGCTCCGATCTTTGCTCAAGATTACTCAGGGGCATAATTTGTCTTCTAAGACTCTTAATCAACTTGTAATTTGTGTAATTTAGCCAACTATTGCTCTGAGCAAAGTCCTGTTGCCAATCGGTGTTCCTAATTTAGTTGATATAATGAGATGGAACATCATCAAATGTTGTCTTCTGCAATTTGTAAGCTTATTAAAAGTCCCAGAATAATGACATTAAGTGAAAACCAGAATTTTAACGTGAAATCCATCTGATTATAATTGTGGAGTAAGAACGTAGAACCATAGAATTGTTTAGGTTGAAAGAGACCTTGGAAGGTCAAGATCAACTATGAATGCATTAACCCAGAACAGCCAAGTCCACCACTAAAGCATGTCCCTAAACATCACATTCAAAGTCTTTTAAATACCTCCAGAGCTGGTGACACCACCAGTTCCCTGGGCAGCCTGTTCCAGTGCTCAACAACCACTTTGGTTAAGAAATTTTTCATTATTTCCTACAAAAACCTCCCCTGGTGCAATTTGAGGATGTTTCCTTTCATTATCTCTCTTGTTATTTGCAAGAAGAGACTGACGTCCACCACATTACAAGCTCCTTTCAGGTAGCTGTTGAAAGTGAGAAGGTCTCACCTGAACCTCCAACCCCAGTTCCCTCAGCTGCTCCTCCTAAGACTTGTTCCCAACACTTGCCTTGAGACCTTAAAAGCTACTTCCGACTGGTTCTATATTCCCTTTTATTTTTAAATATTCTAAATAGGTAAAGGATTTTAGGACTGGTTGTTGCCCTGCCCACCCCCAATTCCAGCTGCAGCTCACTCCTCCCCACACGTCCTGCTCCCAAAGGCAGACGAACTCGCACCTCTCCCCACGCACAGCCTCTGCCAGATATTAAGCTCACGACCACATGGTGTAACACAACGCGGGACAAAGCCCATCGTTGACGAAATCGGGTGTCAGATCGCTCTGTTCCCCCTGGAGCCGCTGCCCCAGGGCCCAGACAGGGGAGCATCTCTGGGAACCCGCTGTCCGACTGCCCAACATAGCACGCCCCACCACCTCCTCCGGACCCGGGGGCGGGCCCAGCCGGCCCAGCCCAGGTCTGCACACTGATAACGTCCGCACACTCTTCGCCTCCACACACTCACTGCCTCCTCCCACTGGGGCGGGGCCGTGACGTTATCAGCGGGCGCCGCACTGTGGTCCGGATGCGCCGGCGGGGTAAAGCTAGGCCTGCGCGCATTCGTGCGGCGCTACGGCCGCTATGGTTCGGTTCGGGCTGACCGTCGTCAGGCAGTAAGTACCGTAGCCAGCCCGCCTACCTCCCCCCCTTCCTTCCTCTCTCCCACCCACCCACCTCCGTGCCGCCGGTGCCGGGCCTTGCCTTCCCCTGCTGCCCCCTTCTCCACCGCTAGTGCCCGGACGGGCTATGACATCATGGGGTTCCGCCTTCTCTGCCGGGGCGGGCCGTTAGGCGCTAGCGGTCCATGTCAGTGAGTAGCGGCTCCCGTCAGTCAGCCCCGTCAGTCAGTGAGTAGCGGCTCCCGTCA
>JANHGL010013105.1:0-10565 GCA_024611195.1 Ceyx melanurus | reverse complement strand
GTCGCTCCTGTCAGTCAGTGAGTAGCGGCTCCCGTCAGTCGCTCCTGTCAGTCAGTGAGTAGCGGCTCCCGTCAGTCGCTCCTGTCAGTCAGTGAGTAGCGGCTCCCGTCAGTCAATTCAGTCAGTCAGTGAGTAGCGGCTCCCGTCAGTCAGTCCCGTCAGTCAATTCAGTCAGTCAGTGAGTAGCGGCTCCCGTCAGTCAGTCGCGTTCTGAGCGCGCACGGGGATCTGGGGGGTGTCAGCGCCGGGATTGCCCCTGAGCGAGGCGGGTGCTGCAGGCTGGGCAGGGGAGCGCTTTGAACCTTGAGGAGGGGCTGTCCAATTCCTGCCTCTAGTGCTCCAGGGCCTGGGTCGGTACGTGAGCCCGTGCCAGCGTGCGGTAGGGACCCGGGTAAAGTCGGGGCTTGTTGGTGCTGCAGAAATCAGTAAGTGCAGCTTGTGAACTCTTAGGTGACTGCTCATAAGACCTTTGTCCTGCCAAAAGCTCTTTGGTAGAGCAAAGAGCTTCGTTAGGAATGGCAGTCTAACATTCCTACAGTAAAATGTCAAAGAATTAGGGTTTGTGACTTAGTTAAAATTGTGTTTTTCTTTCAAGTTACAATGGATGTTGACAAAGGCTTGTTGTTAACTAGATGAAGTATCTCCAGCTTCCTGCCTTTGACGGTATTTAGCAGTGTGATTTTTAGTAAAGGTAAACTTTTACCTTCAGCATAATACAGTTTAATACTTGATCAGTGCAGCTGGAGCAATGACTTCTTGGTTGTTTTGTTTGTTTGGTTTGGTTTTCTGATTTTTCCTCATGTTAAGACTTACTCTTGACTTCCATTAAAGGCTGAATGCTGTAGTTAGAGCCTAAAGTTACAGCCTAACTTTTGCACCAGCTAAAAAACATGAGAGCATGAAAAAAAAAAGTTAAACTTGAAATCTGCAGGTGAGACTCTTGCAGATACTTCAGAAAGATCCCAGCAAGTGGCTGGGAGTTCATCCATCAGGCTTTGCTTGCGTACACTATACTATCTTAGAGCTAATTGAAAAACAGCACATTCCATTCTTCCTCCACTGGCACCCCAGCTGATGACCAGCAGGATGGACTCCAGCCAGCCTGCTGCTCTCTCCTCGGTAGGCTGGAAGTAGCTGTCAGGACACTGGGTGAGCCTGAAGAATTAAACTGCTGCCCCCTGTGCAGGAAAGAGTTTGAAATGTACTAAAAGAATGTTTCTTTTAAAAGTACTGTCTCTCTGTGATGTTAGTTACCTGTTTGGGGCTCGTGAATTTCCGTAGAGCAGTGTCAATAGCTCTCTGCAAAAAACAAGCAGCACACTTGGTTTTAGCAGTGCAAAAACTTCTGTGTTGGATGCTTCTGCCAGGTGAGGAGTCTCAACAAAGTCAACACATGCAATGTTGTGTCAAGTTTAGTTGTTAGATATTTATCTCCTAAATAACTCTGCATGTTGTTTTAGTTGCTCTTCTCTTGAAATGTATTCAATTATGGTTTTCAAGGTAGAATATTCTAATTCATGAAGAAGGTGATGTTCATTCTACTAGTTTTTCTACAGCTCTGGCTTCTTACACTGTTTCTTCAAGATGTTCAGCATGCACTGCTGCTGACCTTTAAAGGTCAGGGGTCCAGTTGGCTAGCACATGCTTTTTATAAGAAGGCTCCCACATGGAGGTGTACATTTTGCTGCATTTATGATAATTTTAAGAAATCACTTTCCCTCCTTTTATTCCAAGTAGATTTGCTGTAGTAAATATCAACAGAATGATTTGGGTTGACTACTTGAAAATATTTTGGGTATTTTTTGTACAGTCTTTTCAAAAAGAAGCTGTGCTATGCTGTATATTTTTTTTTGTATTGAGACTGCTGTCTCCTGTTGGTATCTAGTATAATGACATTTTTGAACATTGAGTAAAGTCATTGTGAGTTAATTTTTTTGTTTTGTTTGTAATCTCTTTCAGTGGAGAAACAAGATACAACAAAGACAAAATACTGCAAGGTTAGTATTAGTTACTCTGATAGCTTGTTAGAGATGGAAAGTTGTCATGGGTAATGATCCTTCTGTCTTCCTAGTCTGTACTCCCTTCTTTAGTATAATTTGTGTGACTGAATTTAGGGAAGTCCAGAGGAACGGTGACTTTTACTAAGGGTTGGCTTTACTGAAGGACAAGCATTTTATTATGCCTGAGCAGATTCTTGATTCCTGCCATGCTTGCTCAACTGCTAAATGATCTAAAATGTGTATGTTTTACTGTTAATGGGGTTTTATTTTGTAGGTCAAGGAGTGGATGAGCCACTCTCTGCAACTGGCTTCAGACAAGCAGATGCTGCTGGTTTATTTCTCAGTAGCATGAAGTTTACTCATGTCTTTTCAAGTGACCTCCTTCGAGCAAAGCAGGCAAGTGCTTCTTGAGGCAACCAAATGCAAATATTAGCTTCAGAATTTGGCATTTATTTGCTATTGATAATGGATAAATAATACAGTGATGGAGCGCCAGAAGCTGTTTTGATGGATTTAGAACTGCAGATGGAGTTGTGTAGAATTCAAGAAGGCCTCTACAGATAACATTTCAACAAGAACAGCTCAGGAAGCAGTGAAGGCCAGCTTGCTTTGCAGGATGTAACACAGCATTGTTCTTGCAGATTCACCTTTATTTTATACGTGCATAGGTCCTTACTAAAGGACTGATCAGGACATAAAGGTAGCATAGACTGAAACAAACCAGATTGGCTGTGATGCTGTTGTGGTGTCTTATATATGACCTATGTCCACTGTGTATTCTTGGGTACTATATTAATGGGTTAATTAAAAGAGAAAAATTGTTACTCGGTGGGATTACAAGTGGTTTGTGTGTGCAACGTTACAAAATACTAAAAAAATTAGGGAAACAGAACTTCTGAAAGTAGAGGCATGGGTCAGCTGTTCTAGGAAGGTCATGTCTCCTATGGAAGGCCTGTCCTGAATTGTCTCTGCTTTTACTGATGCTGTGATTTCAGGAGACATAGGATTAATGCAATTGAAACTGCTAAGTGTTCCTTGGTAGCACTGCTGGTTACTTTCTTTTTTCTCTGTTGTCATCCCACAAAAGCTATAAACCAAATCATCAAAATCTACCATAAATCCTTTTTTCTTAAAATGCGTGTCATAAATATTGCTTATTAGTTTTGCAAAACTGCTATAAAACAAAGCAGAGAGACAGGGAAGAAGGACTAAGAATTAGATATTTTTTAAATGCATAACTGCCTGACAAGTCACTTATTTTAAGTGTGTGAATGTCAGTGATTGTATAAAAAAATATTCATAGTGTTTTATAATGTTCCTAATACTGTCTGTGCTATGTGCCTGCCTTAGGGGAATTGCTTTTGAATGCTCAGCTTCTTAAGAGTAAAGTTGTTAATTTTTTTTCATTGTATCAGAGACATCCGTTTCCTTGAGATGCATTTACATCCCGTAATGTAGAAGACAGGCCTGACTTCGTCCTTTGCAGAGAACACAAGGAAATGTGTTTTGACATTGTTTTACAAGGCATCCAGATTTCCTGGAAGCTTTTCCAGTTATATGTAAAGTAGCAGTTTCCATTTGCTTGAAACTGCCTTTTCTGTCAGCTGCAAATCTTTGAAGAAGTGTCATTTATTTTGCTGTCATTTCATAGCTGAAGTATGAGAGGAATGTACAAGTTCCTTTGCAAAAGGGGCAGGGTAATGTTTTTAAATAAATGCTTAGTGAGGAAATGTAGTTTTCCTTGCAATGTCTCCTGCTTCAGCTGTAGTCAGGGTGTGTAGTGGTTACTGGAAGCAAGAATGTATAGGATCCTCTGGCCTGTCTGATGGGCAGAGTGAGCAGGTAGAGGAAACACAGAGTGGCTATGCAAAGAACCCTGTTTGAGAGGATGAGCCTATGAGGGAGGACCAGAGACTGGCTTCAAAAATTAGCAGTGTAAAAAAGAGCAGGTAGACCTGCAAGTTGGTTGGTTTGTTTGGTTTTTTTAAAATAAAGACTACTTGGACAGACTGGAATGTGGTGTGAACAGAGCATAACTTTTTAAGTCTTGTAAGCTTATGTGAGCATAACTCCAGAGTCTGTAGGGAAGTATGGCTCCTGCTGCAAGATGCTCATGTTGTTGAGACAAGTGAAGGTAGATTCAGGACTGGGACAGGCTGGGCTCAGATCTTTTCCATGTGTAAAGTGAAGCTTATATCCCTTCTCTTGCTGTGGTACTGTCAAGATTTAGTAATATTTCTGAAGCATGCTGGTGTTCCAGTATTGGATGGTGTAGGAAAGATGTAAGCAAGATAATCTCTTCTTCAGAGCAGATCTTGGTTTCAGCACAGTAAATGAGGCTTCACATTTAATAATTATAGTTCAAAGTATGAATTAGCACTTAACTGGATGAATGTTGTCTATTCTGTGTACTGAATGAGATCTTAATAATGGAGAAATTTCAGGATATAATCACACAATTAACTGTGCTGTTCATTTATAGAAAGGAACTTGATTCAGCCCTGTCTGAATTTTGACGGAAATTTTAAGTTACAATGTAAAGCCTTTCCTAAGCAATACGTTAAATAGGTCATAAAATCTCCTTGGTACAAGGCTGCTTATTATTTGCCAGGATCAAAGAAGCCTTTTAAAAATGAGTTCTTGGAATGTCATTTCGATTGGAAATGGACATCTGCATAAGACTTATAGCTGGTATTACCAGTCACAACTGTATACAAATCTAGTACAGCCTTCACACTGTGGTGGATATAAGAACAGGAGCAGGTTAACTGTCCTTTAATTCCCACTGTTGTCTGTGGCAGCCAGACAGGTGTGTATTATCCAACATGCTGCAGACTCTGATAGGCAATACTTTTTCCAAAGTGGTATGAGCATTTCTTCTTGAACAGAAAAATCACATGCTACCTAGGAAGAAAGAAAGATACATAGCACAAATCTCAAAACATCCAGACTATTAAAAGCAGATTAAGCCCTTTGGGTTTTCTGTGCTTGACCGTGCTATCAAGAGGCAGGTGAATACAATAAGCTAGGTCTTTTTTTTTCTTTTTTTTTTTTTCATCCTGAGTTTATCATCCGGTGGATTTCTGTCTCTCAACATTGAGACTGACATTTCGGTATGTTGGCAACCAACACCCTCCTGCCTCTTAACTGCAACAATATTGGTTTTTATCTGAGTTGCACTTGCCAGAAAATTTAATTTTTAGAGGCTATATTTTTTTGTCATTTAGTTTTCAGGATCATACTCCTTGTGAGTTTGACCTGTCGGAACAATTGGTTTTTGAGTGGCAGTATACTCAACTCGAGCAAATGTGGCTTTTATCCAGTAAATCTTACTGGTTGCAGAGGTGCTAAGTGTCTTCAGCTCTTCTGGACTATGAATTATAAAAATACTTCCATAAGACTGCAGCTTTTTCTGCCTCAACACAGGCTGTATATCCAATTCTGGCAGACACTAGTAGCTGAAAAACTTTTAATCTTGCTTGTTTGGGTTGTTGGGTACTACTAGTGTGATTCACATTGCTGTGGTGGTGTAAGGTGACCTAGCTATCCCATGAGAAAACAGCTTTTTGTGACTGTATATTCACTTTTTAGACTGCTGCCACAATTCTAGGAAAGAACAAGTTTTGCAAAGATTTGGAAATCAAGTATGATGTAAGACTTCGAGAGAGGGTAAGTGCCAAAAGACTTTGTTTTAGTATTGAACATTAAACAGTCCAAAAATTTGACTTACTGCTGATGGATATTGGGGCTTATTAAATGGTAGCTGTAACAGTGGAGAGCACAATTTGATGTGTTTTTTATCACTGGAAACTGAACTCTTCAAAGCAGATACTATAAACTGTTTGCAGAATTGTGAAACAAAGCCAAAATCTAGTGACTAGTGTTATAACTGTGATGCTTTGATGATTTAAGTAAGGTAGGATTTATGTGTAGAGGGAATTGCCTTAATTGTAAGGAAATGGTACAAAACCAGAAGTGGGATGGCATATCACCATCAGGCGTTTAAGGAGTGGATCCTATTTGGATCTTCTTTTTCTGTCAGAAATTATTTTTCCTCTGAAACGAGCAAGTTAAATGCCTTCCAGTCTTCTTTAGATGCTTTGCCACCTGACATTGAAAAAAAATATTATGGCTTGTTATACAGAATTTTTGAAAGAATAATCTTAAGTATGAGTTACTTTTTTAAATTATTTTTTTTCCCCTATTTCATGGTGTTTGGATGTGCAGAAATGCCAGTACAGTGTCTGCAGGCCACAGATCCTAAGTTGCTACTCTCGATAACTAGAATTAAATCTGAATTGCATGAAAAGAAGCAAAGTCCTTAAAATAAAAGATATTGTTGGCCCTGTTAAGAAAGTTTTATCATGCCTTGATTTCATGAGAGAAGTCCAGAAAAATATTTTAAGTTACTTTTCATCTGTTTCAGAGCCTTTTTTTCTTCATGTCTTTTTTTAGTGTTCTTAAATTGCCAGTGATTTGATTTAGAGAAAGAAAGGGAATTGAGAGGCTGAAGTAAATGTGTTTTGGTAGGCATTTAAATTTTGAAGAATGTAAAAAAATAATTATGGCAGCTAATTGCATATCCACAGCAAGTGGATAGAAGTCAGAAAAGCCTCAGTAATGAGCATGTGTCTGTAGATAGTTATCAACATCTGGATTTCTGGAATGCACGTAACAGTGTTTGACAGTGTAGCATCAGCTCTTAATTTCTCAATATATACTCGTCATAACTGCAGTGTTTTCACTGTGTCTGGACATTCCAAGGAAAGCCCAGAGCTTTCCCCTTGAGTATGTTTTTCATCTGTTAGTAGTACTGCAGTATCAGTCTTTGCATGGAGAAGTATTAATCTGTTTCACCATTGTTAGAGATCTTCAATGTCAAAACTGATAATGCACATCCAAGTATATCTATCTTGTAAAATACATTAAAGATTATAAATATTATGTTTTATAATGGGACTTCTAGTGATCCAGAATAACTAGCTGATATGTGTAGGTTCTTGCTACTGTTTCTCATATGGGCCTTTTATTTGGAGGTCTCAGGAAAAAAGTATGTCATTGAGGATAGTTAATTAATTGTTCTCTGAGTCTCCATTAGCATACACTTTTAAGACCTTTTTTTTTTCTTTTGTTCTGAAGACTGTCCACAGCAATAAAGTATGTCCTAAAAAAAGCACAGGGAGGAAGCCTTATTTTTTGTTTTGAATAGGTGGAATACTTGTCCTTTTTAGTATCTTATTTTCAACAAAATCTTATTTTTCACATGGACTTGTTCTCTCTTGGGGAGATTTCAGAGGTCTGTAGAGAAAATACTTCCTTCTTACTTGTGAAAAATAATTCTCTGTAGTCTTTCTGCAACTGAAAAGTAATCCTGGTGTGAACAGCTAGATACAGAGGTGTTAGCAATGTGCCCTTAGTCGCAAAGACGTGCGAATTTTATACGCTAAGAGTGTCAGGAATGAAAAAAATCTCAAGGCAAAGATCAGGCCAAAGGTAGTGTTTTGAATACTAGTACTTTAAATAAGATGCTGCTCTTAATGTGTTTCTCTACCAAGCATATGTGTGTATATGCTTGATACAGCATATACACTATTTAAGTTCTTAAATGAACTTAAATAGCAGATATAAAGATACCTCCTCCCCCAATACTGGAATAAAATGTAAAAGGTAGTTAAGCCTATACATTACACTTTAGAATCCAAGAAAACAAAAGCTGTTAAGAGATGCTGACACTGGAAGTGTTACTGGGGACTTGATACATCTTGCTAAACCTGCTCTTTGTAACTTGCCTCTGACAGAAGTATGGTGTTGCAGAAGGAAAACCTTTGACTGAGCTGAAGGCAATGGCAAAGGCTGCTGGGGAGCAGTGTCCTTCATTCACACCTTCTGGAGGAGAAACGCTGGATGAGGTATCGTAGATACTTGTCTGTGCCCTGCTTCCTACGCCATTTTGTCTGTGCAGATGCAGCTGTTGTGTACTTACCTTACTGAGAGTTTAGCCCAACAAAAGGTAGTTTTTTTCTGAGCTAAAAAAAACCACTTAACCTGATTACAGTGGCTACCAAATGGGGAATCTCTTTAGAACTTAAATTTTGGGATCATCAAGGTTGACTCCTCATGAAGCTGTTGTTTGCAGAATGATGGCAATTACTCTCAACCTTGGCTTTGGAGGGCAGAGGAATTTTAACAGCATTCAGTAACTCAACCATAGCTTTCTAAGACTTGTCTGTGATAAATGTTTGTCATTAACTGAAGTAGTTGTATCAGATTTCCAAAGCCAGTCTGTTGCATTCTTCACACTTCCCTGACCTGTCTCACTAGGTAAGAGAACGTGCAAGGCATTTTTTTGAATTTCTGTGTCGGCTGGTGGTTGAATTGGAACAGACAGAGCAAGGCACATGTGGTGCAGCCAGCAGAAAGACAGGAAGATCTGAAGAACAGTTTGTTTTCCCTTGGACAAGCCACTGCAGTGAAGCAGAACTTGGCTCTGATAATGATGGAGCTTCTAAAACATTAGATGCCAATATATTAGTGGTGAGTCATGGAGCCTACATGAGGAACTGGATTGGTTATTTTGTTTCAGATCTCAACTGTACCTTACCCACAAATTTAACAAAGTCTCAGTTGTCTTCTGTCAGTCCCAATACAGGAGTTAGTCACTTCATTATAAAACTTGAAAATGGAAATCTGTTAAAACCAGAGATCACTTGTATTTGTCTTAATCAAGACTCTCACTTAGTGGATGTGGGAGCTGAATGTGTAGCTGCAAAAGTGTTCTAAGAGTCTTTGTGGGGGAAGTGGTTTTAGATCACCATTATACTAAGCTTGGGAAAGGTATCTGTAGTAATTACTGAGATTGAGTGGAGCTACTGACACTAAACTGCAAAACTGAAGATATGCAACTGCTTAGCATCTCAACATAATTTGCATGGTCCTAGTGCCCAAAATAAGGTGGCATTACAGAAATAACACAGATGTTCTTTATGAACAGAAACATGATACTTCCATTCACTTGCATATCTTCTCCTACAGTGAATATTTTTAAAAACTTAATTAGCCCATAATTATTTTGGTTATTTCCAGCTAAGAGTTGGGGAGTGGGGAAGAATGGTACCTCAAAGAAAGATAAGGTATACTGTAGTCTTTGTTATGTGATACTATATTGTCTTAAATTAACTTTTTTGAATGCAATAGTATAACCTTAAAAGGAGCATTGCCTTGTGGAAAAGGTTTGGTACAGAGCCAGGGGATGTGCTGCTTGCTCTGAGACTCTGGGCAAGTCTCTCTCCCATCAGTGAAACGGTGATGATGATCTACCTACCTCGCAGGAGTGTTTTGTAAGAAATCATTTGTGTTGTTGAGACCTCTTTTGAAATGCACTGTACACAAACAGAATGTATTTATTTTTAACTGTAAGCAGGATGAGGAACCTCATGTGTACATAGTTGAAATAATGGTCTCTGTTCTGGAAAAGAACCTTATCAACAGGGTGAGTTGTACCCAACTAGAATTTTGTTGTCGTTTGCAGTTGATGACTTGATGAATGAGTATTTTTGCCTAGAATTAGGCAAGTTTTATTGCTTGATGATTGCTTATAGCTGATGTTAGTACTGCATTGTTTCCCTTCTGGGTGTTTGTAGCATTACACTATGTAAGCTCATCTATGTTATTTATAATATCCACATGTCATTTTCTGCACTTGCATATTTTAAACCTGTTTAAAATAAACAAATAAATATTTAAAGGCTCCTGAATGGAATTCCATTTCATCTGTATTTCTTTTGAGGTAAAAAAAATCTTTGTTAATACTTTTCTATGAGTCTTTACTCAGGTCGTATAACTTGTTTTGTTTCTGAAAAACCCCGTACTGGGCTTTTACTGTGAAAAAGAGCCCCGATGGATCAATGCTGTCCTGACTTTTACCTGGAAGAACCAATCATGTTAAAATGTTGAAGACCTGAACTTCTTGCAACTCTTTGACTGAAGTTTTGATATTTTTTTTGGTAATTTTTAAAAATACTTTGTTCCATACTTTAAACTACTTGGCTTCTTTGCTTTGAAGCAGAGACTTACATTTTGAGGAGGAAAAAGAGGTTGTTATTGTTCCCTTGAAGAACTGTATACCTGCACTTAACTGCAGCCCTACTGAATAAACAGCAGCAGAGTTACTTGATCTGCCTCTAGTGACTGTACTTTGCTTCTCCCATTGGTGTGACTGCCACTTGGTGGGAAGGTTCTCTTGAGTCCTTTCTGAGCACAGCAGTGGGGATCTGCTTCTGCTCTCAGTGCCCTTTGTCCTGTATCACTCAAATGTAGTAAATTTGGCCCTGTGGTGACCAGAGGAAGACTTCTAATGTAGCACTCTCCAGGACCTGAAAATGAACCTAAGGTGTTTTACTTGCAGTGGGACTGGTTTATCTGGCAAATAACTATAAAACCATCTTGTGTTGCATCTAAAAACTAGTCCAGGGAGAGGAAAAAGGCTTAATTGATGTGTAAAAAAAAAAAAAAAAAAAAAAAAAAAAAAAATAGAAATTAGTAACTGGGTGCAAAAAGGAGGGGTTT
>JANHGL010013104.1:0-32570 GCA_024611195.1 Ceyx melanurus | reverse complement strand
GCCCCGGCTCCCCGGGTGAGGCGGAGGAGCAGGGGGACCGGGCGGGGTGTGGAAGCCGTGCGGGGAACGCGGGCTGCGAGAGCCGATGGAAGAGCAAAGCCGCTGCCCGGCAGTTCGGGGGAGCGGGTGTTTGTTGTCGAAATGGCACCAGGGTGGGGGCTCCTTCGGAGGGGGGCTCTCGGCGTGCCCGGAGTCGGACCGGGCTAACTGCTGGCAGCGGAGCCTTGCCTCTCGGCAGCAGCGGTCTTGACATTGCAAACCTCTGTGCGCGAAACGCCGCTGCCCGTTCAGCTTGTGTCAAGCTAAGAAAAGTTGCCGAGATTTGGGTCCTGCATCATCCCACCTGAACGCGTGTTGAGAACGCTTGCGAAAGCCGGGAATAGGAAAGGGAAACAGAAGGGGATACTGCAGGAAGAAGATAGGAAGATGAAGACATTCTTCTCTGACATTCTTCTCCCTTCCTCTCATTGTCTCTTTTTTTTACTTCTCTACTGTTTCTCTCCACCTTTAAACTTCGCAAGTTCTTAATTAATAAAATGGTCTTAGAGCGGTTGTTTCCACTGTTATTAAATCACAAGCCTTTTCTTTGGTCATTGCTTTGGAGTGTGGCTGATTCAGCAGAGCAAAGCTGTGGGGCGAACAGCGGCCAAGGCTGCTGGAGGGGTTGGGGTCTCCCGGCTCTCCCCATCCATCCTTGGTGGGAGAGGCTCTAGCAACAGAGCTGCGAAGTGGAGGGTGTATGTCCCGACTTCTGCCCCTCAGCCTTTTCCTGCTCACTTCTCTGTGCGGACAAAGGGCCCCCGGGGAAGGGTAACTGCTGGAAGTGCAGAGAATCACCTGTCAATTTCACACGCATTCTGATTCCAGGCAACAGTTACTGGCAGAAGTGTGGCTTTTGCTTTGGCCACGTGCCGCAGAGGGCTCTTGAGACCATGGAGGTGGCTAAAGAACAAAGGACTAATGTCCAGCCTTGGTGGGGACCGTGAATTCACAGAACAGTCTTCAGCTGCTCTTTGAAGAGGCCAAGCTTCTTCACCAGTAACTTCATCAGAAATTTTCATCGGACTTATTGAAGATAATTTGTTTCAAGTACTATTTATTCAGAATATATTTGCTGAAGAGCAGTTGGTTCTTTGGGGAAAGAAATGCTTATCACAGTATCTCCTTAAGGCAGCCTGCATAGTAGTATTTGAACCAGAGTATTTGTCAGGGGTTAAATTGGTAAATAAAGCAAGTGAATATACTTCTTATATGCAAAATAAAATGCAAAGTAAGACACTTGAAACTCATTAATGTATCTGCAGACAATAAAAGCTTATTAAGCACTTCCCAGAAAGGACAGTTGAAGTGGAGAAGCAGCAGTTACTACAACTAGCATCTGTTTCAAATCCAACTTTTTAGGCAGAAATTCCTGCGTTCACAGGACCCTTGCAACACTGCTAGAGAGGCACGAGCTGCTTAAGTGTGATTAATTCCCTTCATTTTTATAGATTACAAGGAAAAGCCTTGGTTCCCAAATGGCAAAGTTACATCTTGCTCAGTGTTTACAGTCTTATTAGATGAGCTGACTGAGGAATAACAGCTATGAAGAGAACACCTTCTCTTTTTTGTCTGGCTGGTTTTGGAGGTTTTTTTTCAGAGGATACCAGTATCAAGATAATGAACTTGACCTGCTCAGCTGCTTGGGCTTTCCTATAGGTGAGGTGGAGAAGATCAAGCCTACTGGAAACACTCTTTTCAGGAAGCCATAAATAAGACTGAAGAATGCAGTAGTAAACCCTCAGAAATACCATGGGGTTGACTTCCTGGGCTGTGTTCCTGGTGTGATTTGTATGTGGCTGGCACTTGGTGGTTAAGAAGAGGAAGGAGTCCAAGGGGATTGTTTCTGTGAGCTTCAAAAGGCCAGCATGCTTCATCACACACGGTAAGTGACCAAGAGGTAAACTCAGAAGATAAGCATATTCATGGAATCAATAATGTATTCAATCTCTAGCTGTGTGTAAGGCACAGATTGTAAAAGCACATCCAGCTTACTCAGATTTGCTCAGTTAGAAAATTGACATCAAGCCCAACCTTCTTAAATAAGAAAATTACCAAACCAGCATTCTTATTACTTCCTGATTACTACCTCAGACTGTCCGTTTTTATAAGCTGAGCAGTACATGGTGAATTCCTGCCTGGGAAAGTGCCAAGGTAGACTGTCTCAAGCCTTGGTGTTTCCAGGCCAATCGATTGATTCCCTGCAGAGTGCCATGTGTGAGTGCTGGGGTGTTTGCTCCATGGCTGCCCTGAAGTCTGATAGGGGTTTAGAGACATCTGTGTGCCTCGTAGGACTGGTATGCTGTTAGATACCCAGTATTGACCAGGGATGTTTGCCTGCCCAGTCCAGAAAACCTGCCTCTTGTACTTCTTCCATCCCTGTCTAACCTGGATGTTTTGTCAATTTTAAGTTTATTGTACTGCATAAAAACTAATAAAATGATACTCTTTCAAAAGTGCTTTGTTGGGGCTGCTATTGCCATGAATGAAGTAAAATTTTCAAGTAAGATAAGACCAGGAAAAAGCCTCTGATACATGTTTTCCATGTAAAATTAATTAGGTCAGTGTAATGTAAAACCCAAGGACTCAGAAGTCAAGCAGTGATTTGTGCTCAATCTTTGCTTGTCATCTCTCTTAAAAAATTCTCTTGGAAGCCACTTTTTTCCTGCTTGAACTTCTCTATTACTGCCCCCTGCCCTTTAATTCTCTCCCTCCCTCCTTGGTGTTGCTGTGTTTTGTTCAGACATTAAGGAATTTTATCCTGTTTATTAAGGTTTATCCTGTAATTAGTTTATATGTAGGCACCAACCTCTGCCACACCATGTGCCTAATATACATGTACCTTTCATATGTCCTGATACATAAGACATTCCTCATCTCACACCTGTGTACTCACCATGTGCTCATAGGTGCCTGTTCATCTCTGATGGGGGGATCCAGCCGAGTAACACTAGGAAATAAGGGTCTTTATATCCCCTTTGCTGCACAGCCTTGAGATGCCCTGGGGAAAGAAGACAGTAGAAATCACCCCGCTGACTTGGACCACTGCCCCCAGAGGCCAGATACTGTCCATGAGTTGGTACCTGGCTCTAAGGAATTAAAACACACAACCTTAGAGTCCGGAAGTCTTTTAGAAACTAGTATTTCTGGCTTGTTTTTTCCACTTTCCTGGTTATATGTGACCCACTTTAAAACCTGACATCTTACTACTCTTACCAGTATATCCGATTTCTGCTTACAAGATTTATGAAAGAAATATTAAATTGCTTCTTCCAGGTTATGTAGCTTAATTCTGGAAATTTGCCTGCAGAATTTAGTCCAGAGCTAACCCAACTTAAACCAAGTCTTGATAACAGTATTTTCTTTGTATTTTTGTTCGTTTCTGAGAAGTGTCTATATCATGTTTTGGTAAACAGCATCAGATTGAGATTCCCTGTTAGGGCAATCACAGGTGTTTCCTTGAGCAGGTGGAAGAACAAGCAAGCTCAGAAGAAGAGTCTTGAAAATTTCATTTATGATGGTTCATACTGAGAATGAGGCTTAAGAACAGCTTTGGAATAGCTTTGGGACTTTTTCTACTCAAATTAATCTTCAGATTGAAACAAAATGAGACCATTTCAATCCAAAAAGAATTTTGCTGTGAAAGTGGTAATTTTTAAAAAGGGACTAAATTGAATTTATAACTCTTAGCAATAAATATAATGAAATTTTGAGCACAGCTGTAATTGTCCCTCTGTTAATTAAACAAGTTATTTTATAAATGGTGCAGAAAATCATTTCTTGGTACTTAAGTTGAGATTGAAGCCAAATCAGAGTTGGAATGAAAGACATCTTTCATTATAACATCGTATTTTAAGTTGTAGGATAAACCAACTGAAGGAGAAAAATATATGTTACAATATCAAACACCTAGTGTCAAGAGCAGATAAGTGCTAGAAAAAAAACAGTTCATGTTAGATAAAGATGAACAGTACAGGCTTATTGTCAGGGACAAAAAAAAACCCTCAGACATCAGATTAGGAAGCTGAATACTGAAAGAGGAAAGTAAACAAATAAAATTTGTTTTCTCCCAAAACTGCAACTTGATAAAGTCACTGAAAGCAAGGAGAAATATCAAGTGCTAAAGCATCCGTTTCAATGTTTTGGCACCATTTCTTGTTATTACATGATTTTATTGCAACATGCTGCTTTTTCAAGCTTATAAAGCAAGAAAATGTCATATACTATATCAAATACCAGCATTTCAATTGTAAAAAAAAAAATTCAAACTAAAGTTTTTTTGATTTTTATCTTCTGGATAAAAAATTAATAAGCAATCTTGCCCATATAAAAAATGGTGGAAGTTTTTGTATGTGATTTAAAAAAAAAAAAGATTACTTAAAGAAATGATGACCTCTGCTGCTAGAGTGAAGTTCACCCACTGTCTTCTCTTTGAAGATGTTGTGCTCCATATTGATTCCATACCTTTCCATTGTGCAATTTTCTATACTTTGGAGTCAGTTTTTCTGTGCTTACTATATTCTTCAGGCTGAATTCTCTTGCCCAATTTAATTGCTTTTCAGAGTAAGAGTATGAAAAACATGAAAATCAGATAATATTTTTTTTCTTTGTTAAACATCCATGGAAACAGAAATTAGGGCAAAGTCAGAAGAAGCATCTGTGATAAAATATGAAGTCCTCAGAAATATGTATTTCCTTTGCCACAGGCATTTTAAAATTGGACACCTATGTTGATGAAAGCAAATTGTTATCATTAAATTCTTGTTCTCATTTAACATCTGTAATTGGCACGTTGTTTACAAGGATGCCATGAACAGAAACTCACTTAGATGGCATATTTTTTAAATTAGAAAAATAATTCTGTCTTCAAAGATAATTTGAAATAGTTTATAAAGATATAGAAATAGGAAACATCCTGAAAAATCATTATCAGATAGTATTTTCAATATGTGTTCTATGCATGTGGTCTGAATGCAATGGATAAAATGGCAAATACTTTGAAAGCATGGCATATATATGTACATTATTTAAAAGAAACCTAATCACAGCATTTAATAACTTCTGAATTCTCAAAAATCCAACCTTTCCTCTACTTTTAGGTAGTGTAGCTCTCCTAGCCATTGCATGTACTCATCTGAAAAGCTGGTATCCCTGTAAATGGTTTCAGAGCTCTATTCACAGTAAGACACAACTGAAAATTAAGATTATGACAGAGGCTTTATCTGTTCCTGCTGTCTATAATGGGTTTTGGTTGTATCTCTGGATGTGGTTTAATGAATCCTTGTAATCTACAACATTTAGAGGAAAAAAATAAATAAATTACTCATTTCATATCAATAAGCAACAGCTCATAACTCATGAAAGTTTGGGTTCCTGATCCTTTCACGTGGTCAAGGCCACCTTTCAGCTGAGTACCCTCTGATACACATCTGACAGCTTGAATAGTGATGTGGACCATTTCACCTGATTTTACAGCATCTCTATCTAGGACAGCTAAACTCTCTGCTGTCCAGAGAAACTAACATTTCACTCCTTAGGGTATGTTAGCAGCCAGAAACGGGCAATGTTGCCACACTCCACAGCTACCTTAAAGAAAGTTGTGTTGAGTTGGGGCCAGGAGAGGTTTAGGTTGGACATGAGGAACAATTTCTGATCCTATGGTCATTAAGAGATATTGAACTAATGCAATTAGAAGAGTCTATGTTTGCTGGCTCACTGTAGTTTCACTCTTGTTGGTCTGCATTTGATCAGATTTTTGTGCCATTTACTTTTTTTTTCCAAGGAGAAACTAGTAACATGTCACTGTCCAAGACAGTGCGTGTGTGTGTGTGTATATATGTGAAGAGAAGGAGAAATAACCTCTCATTTGTAAACAAGAAGTAAAAATCATAGCCCAGCTTTATCACTGACAACAGCTGAGGGAAATTTAAGTTCTTTCATTTCATTTGCAGCAATACTTAAAAATAGATTTGCAAATTCAGACTGGAAACTCTTCTGTCCTTTCCCGAAAAGGGAAATGTGTTCACAACAGGACAAATCAATTGCAATTGCTCCTTGCCCAGCTGAACAGCAGTAAAACCATCTCAGCTAACGATTCCAATCCAGGAAATGAAAAACTGAACAAGAAAATGCTAAGGTCAGACAGGATCAACCTCTCCTTATCCCTTCTCTTTCATACACTCGAGGAGTCTATGGGAGAAGACGAAATGTGTTGAGGCAGGACTGTATCATTACTAACAGTCTGTTATTTACAATTTCAGCCTTGAAGCCTTGGAAAGTACTTTATCACTTGATCTGCAAACCAGTATTTGTAAGTCATCAGCCTCTCTCCATTTTATGAGCATTTGTACTGCAGCTGCATTGAGAAGCCCTAGAGCAATGTAGTTAAGCTCCATTGAACTCCATGGAGGTTTAAAGATAAGGGAGTTATTTCTGTCAAAGCTAACATGAAAAAATATATTTGCTGTTTCGTAATTGTCAAATTAGTGGCAAAAGGGTATCTTTTTTTTATTATTTCCCTTTTTTTGCT
This sequence comes from Ceyx melanurus, assembly GCA_024611195.1. NCBI lineage: Eukaryota > Metazoa > Chordata > Aves > Coraciiformes > Alcedinidae > Ceyx > Ceyx melanurus. Next base: position 26,002 of record JANHGL010013104.1, on the reverse strand, counting down.
CTTGCAATCAGAACCTAGGCTTGCATAAGCAAGGGCTCAGAAGACTGAATACTTAGGGCACTCTACTTTCAAGGGTGTAATGTCCTCAGGGAGGATGTGGCTTTGGTTGCACATTTCCTGTTAATGTTAAAAACTCAAAATTAAAATGCTTCAATGAAGATAGTGCATCTCCAATGTCCTAATAGCTGGTCATAGACACTGGGCTCTTTACGTGCTGGCAAGTATGAACAACCCTTGCGAATGCTGCACTTGGACCAGCACCTCTGAAAAGCACTGATCCTGCTCTCTCTTTAGACATCTGAGAAAAATGCAGTGATTTCTGGAAGCTTTTCCAAGTTTCTTTCCAGTTTTTTTTTTTTTTTTTTAAGAGATGTACTTCACTGTAGAAGGGATTTTTGGTTTTAAATTTATTTTTTGTTCCCTTTCTCTAACTGAGCCATATCTCAAGAGGAGGCTCTATCACAGGCTGAAAATCTGTCATATGGAATGACAGATTATCGTGGAAGCAAAAGTTTCAGCGAACACTTATGTGGGGGATTACAGACTGGTGGAGGGAACAGTTCTAGAAGAAAAATAAACTTCCAGAGCTGACCTTGTTCAATTAGTATCTGAAGGCAAAAGTAACTTGATCCACTCCAGAGTTTAATTGGAAGAGTGAAAGTGCTGCTGCTATGAAGAAGAGATGGAGATGTCCATTCTGGAAACACAATGCCAAAAAAATTAGCATGTTTTTTTCATTAGTCTGATTGTGTATTTTACTTTGTCAAAATTATACTATATTGCTTACCCAAATTGTCCTTGAGATCTCCAGCAAAGTGTTAATCAGATGTTTTGAGGTTTCCCCCTGGCTAGGCTCTTAGAACACAAGGAGAAACAAGATACCTAAAGGAGTTCTTAATACAAAGTATGACACAGTTTATTCTCAGGCCCTCAACAGAAACTGAGATCTTAGACTTCAAAAATATGGACACGACTACTTGGGACCTTGTGACAAACTGCAGTCGGTTCTTCTAAGCTCAGGAACTCCCACTTCAAGAGATTTCCTAAAGAACAACAACCACACAAAGATAAATTGCTGTGCACGGGCTCCTCAGCTCCCAGGTTCCGTGAGGCTTGTGTGGCCAGCACACGTGCCCTCTGTTTACTGCTCAGCAGCCTTGGAGAGATTTGCTCAGGTGCCACATGCAGTGAGGAGAACACACAGAAATGCAGTGCCTGGGTGGTGGTGAGTGTCCTTGAAACTGTCCTTCACTTAAGACAGGAAAAAGCTGTGGAGAAAAGGAAATGTTTGCAAAATCCCAGACAGCTACTATCTAGTTGTACAGGTTCATAAGGACCCAACTAACAGGAAAGAAGCAAATGGTATCTAATCTCTGTTTGCAGCCAGGTCCAAGACCCAGAGAAAGCAGCAGGAGAAAAAGCATGTGGTAGATTGTTCTCTTTGCTGCTGGGGCCTCAGTGCTCCTGTGCACTTCAGGGTCCAGCCACAAAGGAAGCAACCTCTGCTCTCATTCCTTTGCAGTGGGCTTAGGAATTAATTTCATTTTCTTTGGAGGTGTTTGGTCACAACCTGTTCAGGGGGCTTTCTGTATTAAAACTAAGGGAATTTCTACCTTTAGAAATGCTGCTACCTTCTTAACAGAGAAGGTCCAGTTTAAATTATGTGATAAATCTGATCCATTTCTGACACGGGCAAAGCCAATCCCAATCTCTGTGTAAAGCTTTGTATTGTACTATGCTTTCTATTTCATAGCCCCATGTAATCAAGAACTATCTTCTGTATCTTGAATTAATTCATGTGAGTAGCTCTTCATTGAAGTGCAGAAGTGGCACTAATCAAATACTTTGGGGTGAGTGATCTTGAAACCTGTCTTTGAGGAATACTATGATGGGACTGTTAACTGTGAGCTTTGTTTTGCCTGTCAGTGACCCAGGCATTTAAAAGTCTTGTGCATTTAGTTGCTGAATTACTGCAAGAAAAAAAAAGATGCATTATTAATGTTGGTCTACCTTTCACCTGAAAAAGATATTTTCAAAAAGCAATGTAGAGAAAGTATCTCATGGTTGCATTTGTATTACTGTCAAGGAACATACTTCTTCCATTTCTTTAGTGATTGTCCTGGGAAGACTCTGCCTTTCTCTTTCACATTACAAACAAGTCACTTTCCAGCTGCAGTTCTGCAAAAACTGGTTGTGAAAAAGTCATTGTTATGTCATTTCTTTGTTTGTTGCTAGCTATATATTGACATTTAATGCAGATCTCCAGGAATTTCTGATATAGAATGAAATACATTCATTGCTTGGGAACAAAAAGGGCTTTCAAAAAGATGTAACTACAACAACAAGCAGGCTTCAGCCCTTTTTGGCTTCTCTTATTGTCTGTTTGGTCTTTTTCCCCTTTTTTTCCCCCCATCTTCCCCTTCCCTCTCCACTTCCACTTCCCTTTTCTTTTTAGTATCCCCTTCCTCTTTTTTTTTTTCATGTCTCAATTTCCTTTTTGTTGTTTTTTTTTTTTTCATCAGAAAGGTACCGAAGACATTATTTATCAATGAGATTCCAGTTCAGGGCAGTAACAACATCATGTTGTGAACTCAAGGTCAGCAAAACTGTAATTCAGACACTACTCCTCATCTTACACTGTTTCACTGCAAAATTATGCAGAATTCTTTACAGGGTCTACACATCCATATTCCTTCTAAAAAGAAGTGCACTGCTTGATGAAACACGGCCTATCAGTTCTTGCAGAATCCAACTGGCAAAGCCAGCAGTCCCTTGTTATGCAGAATCCTTGTTTGTAAACAGTGTTCTGCCTTTAAATGGATTTTAATGCTTTGCCTTAGAGAGCCTATACACTTGCTTTCCCAGCAGAAACCCACTACAAGTGCCATCTGGTGGCAGAAGTAAATTAAATCTGCACAAGATGTTTAGGAATTATTAAGTGAGTAAATTTCTAGCAGAATGCAAAGTGATTTAACTGTGCAGTTGTCAAAAGGAGGTATGTGCTACTGAGTCTGTGTTATATAACACATGGATCACTCTAGTTTGGAAAAATTCCCATAGAGACACAACAACCTGGAGGGAAAAAAATATAACCTGGTCCATGATTGATTGTCAGACTATGATAAATGGCATCTTAGTGCAGATATTAGAGTGTAATCATTCCCAAATTAATCTCAAAAGAAAGAAAACCCTGATTAAAATTATTTCACTTCCTGTCCCTGTATCTAAGCTGCCCCCATTCTGGAATTTTTGCCGTTGGGGTTTTTTTTCCTTGCCAAAGGGAAAATATCCAGGACTGCATTGCAACTGCTCAGTTCTGTATGCAGCCCGTTTTGGTATACATCACATATTACAGATAGCCCAAAACTTCAGGTTTTGTAGCCACTGACTGAAGAGATTTCACACTTGAACTGTCATTACTATGACCTTTATGAAAAGGAGAAAAATCCTCTTGGAGAATTGAAATTCATCCTCTCCACGTAAATTTAGGACTTCTTTTCATGGGAAGGTTTTCTTGAGGGGTATTTTGGCCTCTGTCATAAGTCTGGAAATTCATATCATTTCAAATAATCAAAAAAAATCCATAGCTGGAAATTCAGCTCTCTCCAGTGACGTCTATTTTGGCTGGTATCACCCATATGGATCTTAAACACAGGTTCCATGGTCTCTTCTTGGCATGCAAAGAAATATTCAGCCTTGAGAAGACATATGCTGTGTGGCTGTGCTACATCTGTTACGAAATCCTTTTGAGAGAGAGAACTGAATAATGAGGTGGATTTGCTTTCTATCCTTGTCTCTAGATGTCAGTTCTGGAAGCTGAGTTGCTGACTAAGAACCAGTGTTGGGTACTGGGTTACAGCTTTCAAATGGAGCTGCTTCAGTGCCTCTGGAAAACTCCACTGATACATAAATCCTCCTACAAATAATCCCTGCAAAGTGTTCACTTCAGGTCACTAATTAATGCCTCACAAAGAAGATAACCTGATTTTGAATTGGAAAAATCCTACTCTAGGTGGAAATGTTTCATTCTCAAGAATCACTATTAAGTTTACTAGATCATGCAGGTTTTTTCCAGGGAAAGTGCTGCTGGTTACACCTGGCTGTGTGTATCTACCCTGTTTCCACCCCTGCATTGAATATGGGGGAAATCCAGCTGGCTGGTCCTCTTAAACCATCTGTGTTTGCAGTGCCATTCAGCATGTGCAACTTTTCCTATTAGAATAGTCCCACCCCATCAACCTGTCAGTGTTGTTCATCTCCCTCTATTGCTGACTCCATAAGGCAATGTGCAGCTTTTACAGGCTGTCTTTCAGCTGTGTGACTGACCCCATTCCTAGGGGATATTAACTCCTGGCTTTCCACAGTGTGATAAAAAGCTGCCTGAAGAAGTGGCCCAAGGATGTAAAAGGAAATAGAAGTGACCTTCAGCATGTGGTGCAAAATGCAGGTTGTTTCTTACTCTTGTGCTTTTAAGGATTCAAAGAAGCAAAAAGGATTGCTCATGGACAAGTATGAAGTAAAGAATAAAAACTTATCTATGTGAAGGGTCAGAAACCCATCCTAGATAAAGCTTCTTTCTGTTGCTGAAACAACAGCAAGGGATGAAGTCATCACTAGATGCCAGCAACAATTGCCTGTTATGCTGTTTGTGAATCACCCTTTTGAACACAGCTCCCAGTAACCTATAATTTTCATATGCAGAATGTCCAATTTCAATGCAATGATAAGTGAGAGGGAGGAAAGTACATTTAGTTGAATCATTCTCATACGTAAGTGTCAACAGGTGCTGTCAAGCAATAAGAATATGAGTCAATCATTTAGCAGGAGGGTCTTCTGGTAGAATACCCCAGACAGAAAACATCCAGCAGCCTTCCCACCATCATTTGGCATTTAGTCAAAGAAGGCAAATTGTTAGAGGGCAGTCAGGCTGACAAACAGTCTGCTCTAAGGCTACCAGCTCACTGCTAAAGATGTAGTCTGAGCTAGGGAGATAGTGGAGAGGTGACACGTGGCACTGTAATCCATCACACCCTAACTGCTGCACCTAGGCAGATTTAACAGCCCCCATGCCTGGCAACAGCTTCAACAACTCAAACAATGCTGACACTTCTATCACAGTGTGGCTTCACCATGTGTAAGCACTCCTGTGGAGGTTGAGGCTGAGGAGAATGGTGTGGAAGCAGGTTTGGGCATGGTAAAGCTATCTATATGTCACCATAGCTCTCAAACTGTTACCCAGAAGCCACCAGTGGCACACAGAGGATTTTTGGCTTGGCCACTGAACAGAATTATTCAAGAGACAAGTGGGAAGGATTTGAAAGGGAAGCATTAAAAAAGCCCTGTTGCATTAATTCCTTCAGTAGGCTGAGGAAACAACCACACATATTCCCATCGTTGTGTGTATTCCTGTGATAGAGGCCCGAGCAGAAGCATCTGTTGTGCTGTGAGAGGAAAATGTTATCATGGAAGAGGAAGCTGACACAGAGCTTTTCATGGCATAGCTGCACAAATGTCTCCCTGGCAGTCGATGTAACAAATGTTTTCTTGCAGGATAGCAATAAAAAAACCCTACAGTCAGCAGAGCAAAATACTTTACAAAATTAACCTAAGTTTAGATTCAAATATTAAATACGGCATAAAAGAAAAAAAGGGAAAAAACCAAAACCAAACCTGTTAGAATCAGTTAATTAATTAGTTTCTCCGACGTTTTGGTTTTCTAGCTTAGTAATAATAAGATAGAGCAGCAGTTTATTTGCAATATTGTACCAATTTCCTAAGCCTTACTTCCTAAGTAAGAAAGTCACACAAAGTCTTGTTTGCAGTGCAAACAAGAAATTCAGTGTTGGCACCATAGCACTGAGAACACCAACACCAATCAGCAACAGCAATAATATTGAGGGACAGAGAGCAGGAAGGGGTGAAATCCCCATGCCAGAGAAAAGAATGAGATCCAGCATAAGGACAACGCAAGAAAATTCCAGCACAGTCCATTGGGGTTTTGTGCAAAAAGTTTTTGGGAGTTTTTCCCCAGATGAGAATCCGGGGCTTCGGCTCTGAAGTGCTACCAGCTCTCTGAGGCACAAAGCTGGCCTTACGGGAAGAGATCCCTGGCTGCACATCTCTGCCTGCCTCCCACTCAGACACGAGTACACAATTAGCATCCTTGTGTCTAAACACCATGCTCTGGAAATTCTTACAGAGACAGAATAGCTGCTGCCTTTCTTTTCCAGTAGGCACTGAAGCATGGGGGTAGGTGTTTGGTGAGCACGGCAGGAGCTCCGGGCTGCATGTGCCACAGAGCTTGGGTGAGAACCTGAGCACACCTGGCATGGAGACACAGAGAAACCCTTTCCTGATGGCTGAGAGCAGGGGACTAAGGAGCTGTCTGCTTCCAGCACCTAAGAACTCCCTTCTGCTATTGTTTTCCAGCTCTCTCCTGCTGTGAGGAGGGACAGTGCATCGATTTACTCTGAAGTAGTTCCCTGGGAGTGTTTTAACTACTGAGCAGAACTGTTGATACAGAGAGCGTAACAACCACATCTGGCTGGGTACCTCTGGAGCACATTTAAGACTGATTAAAGTCTATGGATCTAAGTTACTTTCCCTTCTGCTGCTGTCTCTGTTCATCTTCAGTATCCTTAAATCCTCAAACCCTCACAAAACACCACCAAGCTTTACTGTCATGAAACAGAGCTTGTTGTTATATGACGTTGTGGTCTGGTGACTGCTGAGCCTGAAGCTGCCTTCTTCCAACTAACAGGCCAACATATAACTGCTCAGTCCTGCTCTAAATAGTTTACAAGCTGCCCTTACCCCCACCCTTCATCTGCACTCAACAGATGAATTCTTATGGCCAGAGCAATTGCAAGTGTATTTTGAAATAGCTCTTAATTCTTATTTTAATTCTTAATTCTTATTTTAAGAGCTCTTAAATTTTTTTAAAAGCATGAAACCTTGACTTTCTGCAGAATAGTTCCTCTACCTGCTGTAAATGTCTTAGGGTGGGAATATTTCATGTTGATCTGCATGTTAGTAGGGAAAAAATGCCAGTTTCTGGAGTTCAATACATTTGGTATGAACGGTATGTATGAGGAACAGCATCTGTCTCACCACTTGGCATGTACAATCACAGCAAAAGAATTTGTTGCATTGTGCAGCTGGATACAGGAAGGGAAAAAAAAAATTTAACCTAAACAGCCTTTCTTAGAGTTTCAACAAAGCACTAAATATTAAATAATCTGTGTTCTTTCAGCTGATGTTTTCAAGGGCTCCACTGTGACAGGAAATGCTAATTTTATGAATCAATGCACACCAGTATTACTCATGTAATATGCTTTTTTTTTAAATGTAGTTTAATATAATGGAAATTTCCTAGAAAGGTGGATATTAATTTTCAAAAAATTATGATTGTCCATTTAAATTAAATGCACACTCAAGTTCATTCATCAACACATAATGCACATTTACTGGGCAGCCACCATCATTTATATTTGGCAAAGATACTCAGCTTATGTGGGAACTCTGTTGCAGGCAGAAGAAATACTGGCATAGTTAAGGAAAGGCCAATGGATTAAAATGATCTTGTGGTTCAGAAAAGATGCTGGATTGACAGCATTATTACAAATGTTGTGAAGCTCAGTGCATTTGAAGCTTATGATCTGCATTTAAATAATTTAAAAAAAAATAAAATAAAGCTATTGTGTGAAGCAGAGACCAGAGATGGCAATGTCATGGTCAGCTGCTGGTGTGTGTGGCTACAGCAGCAGTGGGCTCCCTCACAGCCTCACTTCACTGAAGTTTCTCCTGTGCTGGTACCAGTTAGAGGGATGATGAGAGCTCCACCTGCTGAAAGAGTTCCAGCAAGAGCTTAGCTACAGGGGAGTGTGACAATCAGAAGCCACTCAAAAGGACCCAAGAGAGGGCTGTGTGAAAGAAGGAAAAACTGGCCTTCTCTAAGTTCACTAGTGAATGCAGTGCAGAAGCTGCTGCTGGTTTACAGATGAGTGCAGAGTGCAGCACCTGACCTGCTTGTCAATGACACACATTAATATGTGCCAAACTAATTTCATTTACAGCCACAGCTGGTAGCAAAAAAAAATCTACATAACTATGGGCTGTGCTAATCCACGCTTCAGTTTTGAGGCAGCCAATCAATTAATTATGCATTGATTTTAGCATGCATGTTTGCTCAAACAGTGCACAACAGTGAAGTTTTTTTCCCAGAGTTCTAGAGCATCTGTTGAATATTTACACCAGACCTCTGAATAGAAGCTCATTTGTTTCTCTGGGCTTGAAGCATGGCCAGAGAAGTTACCAACTGTTTGCAAAGAGCTGTGCAATGGGATGGGATCCTGCAAAGCCCACTGGGTTACAGAGTGGCCTCAGGGAACAAAGATTCCTCACCGGGTTGCAATTAGACAAGAATCCTAATAGATGTGTGTATTAATTTTGAAGAGCAAAATAAAGAGAAGGGAAATACATGCTGTTCATACGTGGATACTGTATTTTGCTGACTAAAGCAGAAAATAACTGAGGATAAGCCTTCCTACTTCTGATTTTTACAAGAAAATCTGTTTGTAAACTTACCCACACATAAACCCATACGCAGAGGCAGGAGTTGTTCTGTGAATATAAGCCTGTAAGAAACAGAGTTCTCCTTTTGCACTGAATATGTCAAGTCTCATTGATTTTAACAGCTCCTGAGGAAGCACAGCTCCTTGCTAGGCACACAGTAATTCCTGTAAAAATCTGCATGAGGCATGGGATTCAAAGGCAAGGGTACAGTTGCTCAAGTGAGTACCTTAGAAGTTGCTGAAGCCAGGGGAAGCGAAGCAAAATATTAAAGTAATGGGAACATATTTTGGGGAAGTCATGAACTAATAGGAATAAAATGGAGAATGTAAAACTGATGTGATATTTTAAAATGAGATTTTCTAGTCAGGATTCAAGTATCTATTACACGGAGCTTTAATAAAATTTATACCCTCACAGTGCTATATAAATCTAGAGCTGAAGACAGATTTAATCCCATTAAATATTTGTCAGGGATTTAATGTAGTAGATAATATAACAAGTGCTATTGGACCTGGCATTATAATTATCCATTTTTACCAAACACCCGTGCCCATGGCTTCAAGAAGAATTTTCCTTGAGCTAGGACTCAGTGGCTGGATGCTGCATTTATTTTAATTTAGCATAGACTGAAATTAGAGCTGCTGTTCTTTTCTCAGCTCTTTATTAACTGGAAAGCAGGCTTTGGGTCCTTCAGGAGGTGTCCAGTGGAGATGCTGCAACACAAATATTTCTATAACCTCTCTTTTAACAGAAATGTGGCAGTTTGACCTACTGATTCTTGATGGTTTTTCCTATTGAAGAGCAGAATACCAGCAGCAGCCTCCACAAAGTTGAAAGGCTGCTGACAAAACCAACTTCATTGTTAAACTAGTGTTGCATACTGGATCTGCAGTCCAGTGCAGACAAAAGGTCAAAACCCACCTCCCAGATTGATTGTACACTCTACTTTCCTCTAGCAGCCCAACTTTTATGCTTCTCTAAAAATAAAATGAAAATAAAATAAAATAAATAAATATAATACATTTAAGAAGTTTTTAGCTCTGCAAATGTTTCCATTACACCCTTGGTCTTGGGATGGGTAAGGCATTACTTAATTTATTTTAATTAGAAAGCCATTTTTATATATTAATTTATCTTCTTTTGTTTGTTTGTTTTCTGAGGACTTTTGTCTGCAGTTCTGTAGCAACTAGCACCACACAGCAAATGCTAAGTGTTTTTTAAGGATACCCTACTGTTCTGTTCTCAGCTTCTGGGTCATCATAATCATCTCTGTGGCAATGAAAATGCTGAGAATTTAGGTACTTGGTTGGGGTTTTTTTTTACATAGTAGCATTCTCTTAATTAAAGCTGAATTAATTAATTCAACTTTTATTATTGTTTAAAACTCTTCAGGTATCAAAGCAGGAAATTGAAAGAGCACTTGGTGATTTCTAACCCTAAACACCTGTATGCTCAGATGTACAATTACACAATTATACTAAAATTCACACTAAACGGCCCAAGTGAGAGATGCAGTTTGTGGTGTCACTGCCATTTATTTGATGAACATAGGTAAAATGAATATTTCCAACATGTGGTGACTCATAAAAGGTTTTTTTCACTTGTGCAGAGTGGAAGTTATTTTTGAGAGCTAAATGCTGTGTTCTGTAGCCACTCATCAGGTGATTTTTTTTATATAACAATGGAAGGAAGTAAAATTAAAAAATATGTTATCATAAACTAAAAGTGTTTTAGAAGTCCGTGCCAGGTTTCACATGAAGATAAATCATAGCCAGACTCTCAAAGCAAACATTTTCCACTGACAGGCTATCAGCATCCCATGAAATAACAAAACTATTCAGATCTGTTAAAAGTAAACCCATGTGTTTATCTCTTCTTTCTCTGTAGATTTAGGTCAGCCTTTCTGGGATTTCCAGTTGCAATATGAAGAGGCAAAGTAAACCCAACACAGAGATCTACTTCACTCTCCAGCAAGACAAGAAGCACACAGTATGACACAGGGAATCCCACTTTTCCTGTTTTTTTAAGGAAGAAGATGGAATGTTGCTTTCTTCCCCATTTTTTGCACCAGACTTACAGCACAGTTATCTGGAAAGGAAGGATGTTCTGAGACTCAGTGTGCCTGGGTTCAAGTCCCCACAGCTTCCTGGATGCTGAGTAAATGAATAAAGTTATTTCCCTCCATATTTTGGTGTTTTCTTTTTCCTTCTTCCTGTTTTACTTCCTTGCTGGGTGAGATCTGAGAAGACCCCTGCTCTACTAAAGACCAAGTTAGATAATTCAGTAAAATACTGATCTAGCTCTTTGGTCTCTAGGAATCATAATCCTGATTCCTTAATCTTTGCTCACCTAAGTGCAGTCTCTGCAGAGCAGTCGCTGATGGCCTTTGAGAACATCTTCTTCTGACATCTCTGCAAAGGACCACCTGTATCCACATGAACAGTCTTACTGACTAGCACAATCCTTTGCAGAAATGAGAGCCTAGAAAGCAAGAGGATTTTACTACTGAGTCTGAAATGTTTGTGCATTCTTTCAGTTGGAAAACATGAGATGTACTAGAAGAAAAAAATTCCACTTGGAATAAATGTAGTGAGTTTGTAGAACAAATACACTCAAACCACGGTCTGCAAAGAAGAAAATGTTACTAATCTGGTTATAGAAGTATAGAAAGGACAAAAGGTGACAATTTTGTGGTATCATCATTAACCCCAAGCATGTCCTGAATTGGCAAGACAAGAAAATCCATGAAAACACAAGTGCAAGGGAAACAGCTTTTTGTAGCTAGTTTAATAGTTCAACAATAGTTTAATAACAACCAACATAACAGTTGCTTCTAAAAAAAAATCTGGAAAATATGAGATTCCAAGAAAACTTGGAATAACTTCTCTGCTTGCTTATCTTGATGGAGTGGAGCACTGGGAGCCCCGTGTAAGGCACTGTGCTGTTTTACAACTACAACAGCCACAATTCTGCTAGCAGAGATCAGTGGGAGGTTCAGAACTGGACAGACTTGCATTGTCAGTCAGAATTATAACTTGCCATTGTTGCCAAAAACCAGTGGAACAAATTCACAGAATCACTAGAGATGAGAATGTCATTTTCCCTACCAAGAAAGACATTCTGTTCAAGGGGTCAGGAAGAAGCAAAGACAAAACCATGCATATCATCATAAAAAGTCCTGAAAGCACAAATTATGCCAGATGCATGTAAATGAATAATATTAGTTAATTCAATCTTTATGGATTAGGTGGGATTTAGATATCCATCAAGTTCAGACATCATAGCTGGTAGGGCACAGTAGTTGTGTTTAATTCTCTTCATAACTTGTCACTGATAAACTGCTCACATTAGTCAGAGTCTCTGCTATGTTAACAGATTTTCTGTTGCTGTAGGTAATATTTGTTATCAAAGAAAATTGCCATTTTTTTCCAGGTGACAGACTCCCAGTTATTCCTCCTTATTCATATTACCATGTGCCTGGAGTCCTCCTTGCAGACCAGCTGCCCCTGTGCAACATGATGTACAAACAGTACAAAGGGAAGGCTTTCTGTCTTGCACAACTTCAGTGAGCTCAAATAAAAATGAAGAGGAAGAATGATGCTCTCAAGAAATCTGGCAGAGAACATTATTGAAACATCAAAAAAATAAATGCCACAGTTATAGAGTAGGCAAACCTTGGAGGGGAAGATGAGTAGGAAAGTCATCTCAAAACCTTCCTTTTGGGGCAAGTTGCTGCAGAGACTGTGAATGTTTTGCTCCAGTAAGAAAAGTAACCCTCTTTATTTTCAGTCTGTCATCTTGTGGAAACACTTAATATGCTGCATTTTGTACCTGTCTCTGTATGCTTCATATGTCAGATTATGAAAAAGAGTCAAGTTATTTTTCTTTAATGAAAAAAAGCCCCAAGAATGTCTTCATTCATCACTGCATCAGAAACTAATTTGGAAAAGCTCTCAAAAGTACAAAGACACAAGCCTTTATTTTGAGCTATCTCCCCAGACATGTAGCTCTCTAGCACATGAGTACTTGTTGGCATTCAGAACGTCTCTGAGCCAGATGATAGAATTACCAACAAGCACTTCAGAAACCCAAGGATACTTCAAAGAACAGACCTTGAAGAAGTAGTGAAGAAGGATCCATTTCATTCCTAGTTTATAAAGGATTAAAAAATCTCAGTCAAGTGTAGTAGTTAAAAGATCATTTTAACAACTTATTGATCTATTTATAATCATCTGCAGTCCTACTCTCATCTGTTACATGTGAATAGATGCTTTGGATTTGACATTCAGTGATTGAGAATTCTGACATGCTTCATTTCCCTGGCTTAACTTCTTCTGGAAAATTGTAAATTCTTTGACAGAAAGCGCTCTACAAAATCTAACTATTACTTCATAAAAGTACCTTTAGTTTCCACCACTTTCTGAATAGAGTTTGGAAACTTTTCATTCTTAAAACATAAAGCAGATGTCTTCAGATTTTTACATTTCTTTATTACATTATTACGTATTTAATGAATTATAGGAGAAAAAGCAAGAAGAATCTGGCTCCGAGCACATTTTTATCACCATTCCTTATGTTACCCAGCCTTCATTCACATAAGAATGACAATAAAGAAATCCACATAGTCAAATAACCTTCTTTCTTTCAACATGCAGTCTAATCTCCCTGCTTTTGCAGTCAAGTAGAACCTCCTCATGAACACGTTGATTTAAAAAATAGTTTGGATTATCCTGTGTGCTTAGCCTGCCGTTTCTAATTGTATTATGTTTTTTTAATCGTGATTCCTGACCACTTAATGCTGTGAGTCCACTATCCCTTTCTTCAGATATTTTGGATTTTAATTCTTCTCTAAAAGAATACAGTGAAATACAACTAAAATAGGGCTTAAAAATAAGCAGTAGTGGAAGAAGTAGAAGTAGCTTATATTATCTATATACAGCAATGAGATGTGGAGAGAGTGGTGTAAATAATGCTGTCATTATACACAGCTTACAGTTTGTCATCAAACTGGATGCAGAGCAAAAAGGAATCCCACTCAAACTGGGATCAAATAATCTGAAACGGAGATTTACAGTGGTAAATGATTCACCAGACCTCCCTATCTAAAGGTTTTCTAATAGGTTATGATGTTAGCATGCATGATCCACACTAAAGGTAATAGCACGTGAGCCACTTCCCTTTGGTAAAGATGCCAGGTGTCATTATTGGCAGCTTTTAGGTCTGAAACCTAAATTCTCCATTCCTTGTGTGCCAAACAATCACAGAACATGCATCAGAAGCTTTGCAGATACAGGAACAGTGTTGTATTTTTATCACAAAAGGTAATAAAGAAGAAAGTAGGTAACCTTGGCACATCACAGTCAAAGTGGGGATGCCCCATGGAGAGCAGGAAACAGGCTGGGAGAGGATTCAGTTTAATCAGGATGTGAAGACTTTTCTTTCTCATGCCATTAACCTTTGCCCTTTTTATAGCCTCTGGTGGCAAAAACCTGTTCAATTAATTTCTCGTTTACATTTCTTTATACCTTAAGTTATTAAATACAATTCAGTTTAACATAAAGGACTCAAATAGAAAGTCTGTGTAAAATCAAATCTGTTTTTACACTGTTGTTCCCCACTTCATACAATAAAAACTCCAAAAAGAGGAGGAAACTTCCTCTATTTAACAACATCCTCAACTTGAAAATAATGATGCTATCCTCCATTTCCTATATAATAATTGATAGTAAATGAATTTATGCTTATAAATCCTGAACACAAACTGATTCCTATACTCTTATTAAAATAAAGATATTTTAATATTTTAAATATGAAATACATTAAAGGTATTTTGCTGTGGAATTGCAACAGCTGTGGCTTGCTGTTTTGTATAAGTAAATTGTTTTGTGAGTAACAACACAAGACACAGAATTTCTTCCTGTCTTGTCCTTACTCAGCTTAGCCTCCTGTAGGTTCCACAAGACAAGTTTAAATGCACAATTCCAAGCAAGATCCTCAAACTTTCTCTCACCCAGGCAACTCTTCTTTTGCTTTTTAACAGTAACATTCTGCCAAAACTCTGCCTCCACTGCAGAAATACCCTGTTTTGACAGTGCTGTACAAAGCAAATGACAAAGCAAAATGCTGATTTTATTTTTTTTTCTCAAAATAGACCTTCCAGCCTCTTAGACTGTCTCAAATCAAGTCCTACATGTGCCAGTATTACTCACTGTGTGCTTCATAATGTCCTAAATGATCACCTATGGAATGACTGCTTTTTTGGTTTGTTTTTTTTTTTTGGTGTGGGTTTTTGTTTGGGTTTCTTTTTGTTTGGGTTTTGTTTTGTTTTTAAATGGGCTCTTTCCTTTCCCTTTTCTGACCCTTTTAAACTGACCCTTTGATTGATTCAATTTTTTCCCTTTCCTCAGTTAGTGCCCAGTGATCATCTTTGTCAAAACCTGCCTGTCTGGAGCTGTCAGTGATTAAAACATAAAATTATAATTCTGTAAAATAATTTTATTTTTTTTTCATTTCATAAGTGCTTAATGGACAAGAGAAGAGTAATGCATGTCATTTACCGTGACTTTATCAAGGCTTTCAAAATTGTCATCCTTCTTTCAAGTCTTGTTTCCATGTTCTTGGAACAGTAATGAATGGATGGGTGGACAATTAGATTAAGAAAATGCCATCATAATCTAAAAAACCAGATAATATTCTACTATTAGACAGTGAGTATTACACTACCCGGACCCATTTGTAGCTCCAGTTGTTATTTACAGTGGATTTAAAAAAAACAAAACAAAACAAAACACCAAACAAAGCAACAAAACCCATATCTCCTGACACCACTCTATCAAAGCCAGCAGTGCCATCAGTGAAATGCAGGCTGGTTACTGGCAGTGTAACTGTGGCAAAAATGAGATTTGAAAGATGAAGCACCATTGTTTGAAATACTTATTTCAATCCTTCCACTTCTGCAATCCCTTGACAGTGCTATATCGAAAGTATGAGCACTTCAAAACATTCTTCAGGCAGTAGTAGTTGCAGAAACAAGAGTCAATAAAGCTCTGAAATTCAAACTATTGCTGCAATTTGACCCCCAAGGTCCTAAGTCTCTGTCTACCCTGACTCCCCGTCTACCTTCCACAAAGGCTATATATATATATATATACACACTTTATATAGTATATACATAGAAAGTATATTTTCCTCTATAGATTCCTTCAATATTTACCTGAAATGTGAACTAGTGTCAGCACACAGAGCTCTTTGACAGTAGACTGGTGTTATTTTCAGAGAAGCAGCTTAAAAAACACCAGGGGCAAACCCTTTGAAATGGAGAGTTTTCTACTTGGCCCACAGTAATAGGAAGATGCTGAATCACTCCATGGTTGAAAACCTGACTTTGAAGCAAGCCAAGGAGCATAAAACAGCACATTTTAAATACAGTTTCATTTTCTCACAGGGTACAAGTGCATCCTACATGAAAATATGTTTGCTCTTGTTCAGTACAACAGAATCATAGAGTGCATTGGATTGGAATGGCCCTTTAAAGGGCGTCTAGTCCAGTCTTCCTGCAGTGAGCAGGGACACCCTCAACTAGATCAGGTCACTCAGAGCCCCATCAAGCTCCACCTTGAATGTCTCCAGGGATGGGGCCTCAACCACCTCCTTGGGCAACCAGTTCCAGTGTCCACCACTCTCATGGTAAAGAACTTCTTCCTAATGTCTGACCTAAATCTACCCTGCTGTAGCTTAAAACCATTGCCCCTGCTCCTGTCCCTTCCCAGCTTGCTTTCTTATAGGACCCTTTCAGGTCCTAGAAGGTCACAGTAAGCTCTCTGATTGCAACCTCAGCTCATCTCCTGTCTCTGTCCTGCCTCCAGTCTCAGGGCCAGGCTTGCAGTGCAGCCAGCTTTCCACAGCACTGCTGGCAGTTTCTGTTAGAGACAACCCTGGGAGAAGGGGTTCCTTTGACACAGACTTGTCCTGGCAAGCGTGCAACGCAGAGCAGGTCTGAGGGAACAGCGAAGAGCAGGTTCCCCACTGAACACTCCTGTGACTGAGGGTTTGGAGCCACCTTCTCAGATTGGAAAATGCTTTGGATCTTTTCTATGTAAAACACGAGTAAGTATATTGAAGTCTGGTGCTCAAGAGTGGGTGTTTAAAATAATCTCTGTAACTCCAGCAAATTTTTCATACAATACAAAAGATAGCTTAAAATGAGCTTAGCACAGCACTTGCAGGGAGAAAAAAACCCCATCCAAACAACACTAACTAAACCCAGGAACTGGCATTGTTTCTGTTTTCTGTCTTGGCTCTTTACAGTGTGCAAGTGGTGTGGGCAGCTGCCAGTTCTCCCAGCAGAGAGAGAACAGCATATGAACCACTCTGAACTCTCCCTCACTGCCAGCAGACTTTGATCATTGCAGCAAAGTTCCCAAACTGCAAATCAGATGTCACAAGTCGCAGGCACAAAAAGCCAGGCGCAGTAGTTGTGAACATTTCAGTCCCTGCTCTGCCCTCATTTTTACAATTTGTTCCTACCCATTCAAGATGATTTTTGGCAAGTGACTGGTGTTTGTGACTGACTCCTATTTGCTGAAGCAAATAGCAAATGAGCAGCCCGAGGCAGGAACTATAGTTTTAGAATAGCCAGTGGAGCAAGGGGAATATTTATAGCCATCATCTTCAAGTATCCTTGGAGCTTCTGATGTTCTCAGGCCTGCCAAGCAGGTCAGAAAGGCTGTATGCTCTGTCTCCCTGTAATACAGCCTTCTCTGGGCATTCTCCTTTGGAACAGGAATCTTTTCTCCAATTTGCTCTTGAAGACTCAATGCCTAAAGATGAACTTGAGTGTTTCATGGTAAACTTATTTTATTAAAACTTCTACTAAAGTTCTCATTGAAAGGCAGAATGATTTTCTAAGTTATACTATTTCTGCTTACAGTGGTTTGAAAGAATCCTGCTTGTCACCTTGATTTCACTGTCCTGACTCAGCTTTAGTCTCTGGGATTGGATATTTCTGAATGAATAAGTAATTTTGAAAAATGGCCTTTGGCTCAAGGTCCTGTTTGCTGCTTTTGGGAGGAGTATATTCTATTCTTCTACACTGCAGGGCTATATTAAAAGCCCTATATTCATATATTATAGGAAGGATGCAAACCAAGTATTAAGGACATTTCCTAGTCCAGTTTGTTAATGAGCATGAACGTGAAGCTCCCTCTATAAGTGAAGTCAGTCTGCTGTGAGAGGAAATAGATACCAGCTAGCAGGAGGCATAGCTTCATTGAAGGAGTTGGAATTACAAGTTTGCAAGAGCCATGGACTTGGGTTCTTGCTTTTGAAATACTGCTTAACCATCTTCTTGCCTTTTCTTTGCCGTATGACTGACCTTCGTTTGAGATCTAATACTTAAAATTACCCTATTTTCAGGGGAGTGTGGGGGATCACGACCTATCTATTCACTTCTGCTTCTACAGAAAACAAGAATTATGGAATCAGATACAAAGAGTCACTTTAATTTATTAAAAAAACCCAATCCAGAAAGGAGCTTTTTCCAGCTCTTTCCCTCGTGCTGCTTTCTCCCAAGAGGCTAGAAGATCTGTGCACTGAATATTCACTCTAACTGTTGCCGAGGGTGGATGTGCTGGAAGAAGTGATGCTGGGAGGCTGGGCTGGCGAGGCGTGTGCCGCGTTCACCAGCTCCCTCCGCTCCACGGCGCCGAGTGCCAGCTAGAGACTCAGCAACAGCTGCTCACGTTTCATGTTGACATCTTTGCAGCTGTCTGCTCCCTGAATGTGAATCAGCAACTCGCATCAAGGAGGATTCTACCAGCCAGAATGGATTTCCCTTCCTCTCAACACTTTCTAACCACTGCATGGAAGGGTTTGATTTAAATTCTTTTTAGCTATTTATTCCACAGTAAGTTGTCTGACGTGCAAAAGAGAGGTGCTGTAATATTTTATGTTCTTGACATTGGCTGATATGCTGCTATCAAGGCAAGCCATACATTTCAAAAGATACAGGGCTGGTTTGATCTCCTTCCAGTGTTTATCATGAGGAAGGTGAGATTAGTATGAAATTTCCACAATTCCAACACACACAAAATTAATCATAACCGAAGAACACAACATTTACACCCAAAATCAAAACATGGGAAATATAAGACTGCACAAAACTGTGTTAAGGAAATGTCTGTGTAAATATCTGAAAATGAGCTAGGACAGGATTGTACTTTTGTTTAAAATAACCAGATGTGAATCAATGAAAATATTTCACTTGATTTCAGTGAGAACTGAATTAGAACTCCAGAGCTTTGGACAGGACTAGAGCTAATTCACACCAGTTAGTTAATGTTGATGTTGTGTGCCTGAAACATATAGCATTACATAATACAAAAATATTATTATAATATATATATATGAAATATATATTATCCTATATAATTCTATGACCAATATCAGGGTGCATATGTGAACACGAAGCCCACTTCCAGCTCAGAGAAAAACATTTATTCTTACTTGCTCACTGTGCCCTCTATAAAGTGTGGCTTTTTCATTTTCTAAATCGCAGCTGTAAAAACAAATTCCAGGCCCTTGGTTCCAAAGCTCACAAACACTATGCTCTCAAAGCAGAAAGGGAAGAGCCATGAAAGTTAAATAATTTATATGAAATCTCTCAGTGCATGACCAGTGTTTATGCTTATCATACCTGAAAAGAGGCACCCAGGATTTTCACACAGTCGCTGGTTTTTAAGTGACAAATCAATCCATTGCCATTAATGTCAGTGATGTGCTGGTATTAACTACAAAAAAACTCCAACCAAAACTACAATGTGAAGGGTGCTTTCTAAAGGATGGAAGTTGGAACTGTGAAGAAAATGCTTGATTAGCAACTGAAAATAGTAGGGATACTCAGGGAGACGAAAAGAAATCCAGCATAATGGAAATTCTGAGAAGTAAACAACATTAATGACTGCACATGAGGAGAAGCAATTCAGGACTTGGTTCTCCTGGTTTTCTTGCTGTTAAGAAAACTCCATTTACAAAAAGAGATAAGAAAAAAAAAAAAAAAGACAAAATGAAGAAAGAGGGAGGAAGGGTGAGAAAGAAAGAGAGAAATAAATGAATGCAACTGGACACTCTAATTCCTGTTCTAAATACTGGCAAAAATCTTAACCATTTTGCAGTTGTTCACTGGCTGGTTTTGCTTAATTTTATTTTGACTATGCTTCCAAATACAAAGCAGGAAAGAATTCCTGGGTTCACCACTTGCATCTCAGAGCTGCAACACTGTAAGAATAAACTGTTATTAAGACTGGCTTTCAGCTAAGTACATTTATTCTCTTCAGTCTTTTCACTCAGATGGCAGGGGACACATTCTGCAAGAATGAGAATGTGTGGAAGGTTTGTCATCATCATAGCACTTTAAACTGCAGTCTGCAGGGATAGAAGAAATTCACTGAAAAAAAACATCTTTCTGTTTTCTAATCAAAGCAGGCACTAGTTCCACATTAATAAATGTACTGCCATTAAATACACAATTTTAGAGCAAAGACTGAGGGTGCTACACAGAAAGAAAAACCAGCTCTTCTAGCATCTGCCTGAGCTGTAGGGGCATAGAGGTAGCACAGAACAAAGCTCTTGGACTCGCAGTTCCACATTGCTGAGGAGTTCCCTTAATGATGCCCTATAGAAATCTATACATCTGTTCTTGCTGTGCAAGAAAGCCCTTGATTTCTACTCAACTACCCTCATCACTTTCTATTCTAGCCTTTTACTGAGATATTAATCATAGAATCATATGTAATTTACATTATTACCACCTGGCTTCAACCTCCTTTCAAGGAGTTGTTGGGAGTGAGAAGGTCTCCCCTGAGCCTCCTTTTCTCCAGGCTGAACAACCCCAGGTCCCTCAGCCTCTCCTCACAAGATTTGTGCTCTAGACCCTTCCCCAGCTTTGTTGCCCTTCTCCAGATGCAATCCAGCACCTCAATGTCCTTCTTGGAGCGAGGGTCAGAAAACTGAACCCAGGAATCAAGGTGGGAGATAATGAGAAAATTATGCTTCATTTCATCTATTATAGATGGTTTGATGTTAATAAAACTCTCAACAGATGAAAAATATTGCAAATGGGAAACATAAAATTATGAGTAAGTGTTCACAGAATAAAGTGGGGGAAAATTAATCTGAAGTTTCTGGCAACTCCATGTAAGGCATATGCAATAGATTGTGTTAAGAGAAGACCCATACAAAAGAAATAGGAAGCAATTATTCCATGTTGGCTTTACGGAGGTAGAACATCATGTGGAGAACTAGGTCTAGTTTCTGGTTGCATGCTTTAAAAGCAAGTACAGATTAGAGAGGGAGCAATAAATGTGGTAGAAAACTTGCACTGCTTAGAATCTTAGCCAAAGGAAATAGGTTTGTTTACACTAGAAGAGAGAAAAACATGAAAGTCAGTCTTCCAAGCATTGCAGTAAAGACAATGTTGATTCTTCTGCATGCCAGCTGAGCAGTCAGATGTAAACTGGAGAAGATAAAAATGCAAACTGAACACTAGGCACCACCTCTGACCCCCAAAACCAGAAACCCCAACACTCTTCCCCACCTGTCTGATCACAATATAAGCAGAGCTCAGTGTACTTCAGGATCCAGGGCAGCCTGGGACACCACAGATGCTGCTGCCTACTTGTGTTCACAGTGTGCCCCGTGCATTCTGACTCTCCACAGGCCTCACACAGTGTCCTGTACACGAGTAGGCAAGAGAAGTGACACCTGGGACTCACCCTCCCAACTGGACACGAAGTCAAGCTGTTAGTCACTGCAGCCTTCAGAGTGCTCCAGCAGCCGGGTAACCACATGAGGCTGCAGACATCCTTCTTTGGAGCTTTACAGAGGGAGTTTAAATGAAGCATCTCTCAGGAACAGTCTGAGTTTACCTGATGTTCATTTGTATGTCAAAGACTAAATGATCATTCACTGTCCCTATAGGCCTAGTTTTTAGGCATAGTCTAACCTAGATTATCTGAAATTATGATTCTGGAACTCCTAGCTCATGGCTCATGAAAAGGGAGATAAATGCAAATCAACACAGAGTATCAATGAACTTTCTATTACATTAATTGGAAATTAGTAGAGAAAAGGCCATTCAAAATAAAAATTGGATGTAGCAGCACTGGGGAGATCAGAGGCTGTGACATGTACTTTGACTTTAACATTCTCAAGAGGACACATATCCTTCCTCAAATGTAATGAAAAGATGCCATATAAATAGAGCCCTCATGCAGTAAACACCACCTCCTTCTTTTATAGTGCTCTTCCCCAGGTTTCAAAGCACTTCGGAGAGTACATCAAGCCTCCCTAAGGGTGCTGCCACTATGTGGGCTTGGTATTTGCACTCCAGATGCATCTGCAGAGTCTCAGACCTTAAAAAAGACACAATACACTGATTATCAGAATCATTCTAAAGTTCAAAGAACAACAAATATCAACCTACCTTACTAGATTTCTAAATACCTTGTAATTAGGATGATTTGTTCCTTGTGTGCTTATTACAGAGCTGATCTGAAGACTAATGAGGAAGAAGCCAGGGATACTTTCTGCATCATACACCAGACTGATTAACACTAGCATCAATTTTTACTGGCGAGGGCCATGCCACAGCAATAGAGAATGGGGCCTGACAGTGGTGACTGTCACTGTGCATTTCACAGCATGCAGAGAAATGTCCTCATTTCAAATAACTTACCAAAAAGCTAAAACAACTCATCCCCAGAGGGCTTGTAAATTTGCCAGCAAAGCAAAAAAAAAAAAAGCAGAAAATTAAATTGCAGTTCAACAACTCTGCAGGTAATATTATTTACCAACTAGTAATTTGTTTGCTGTCTTGCTACCTAACTGTATGAGGGGCAGGAAACACCTTCCTGCAGACTGCCAAAGCTGTGCCACCTGAAGATTATTTTACCTGTGCATGTATATTTACAACATCCGTGTTGGAAGCAAATGATTTCTGCCAGGGTCTTTTTCAGCAGCTCTCCCCACTGTTGGAATTCTTTTCGAGGCTGAGATAATTCAACAATATACCAGGAACAACCCAGGTTAAGTCTGTTCACAGTGTCTGCAGGGGAAAGTCATGCTTTAGAGCTTGGAGCTTTGCTCTCATGGTCTCCCAGTGTCCTTCACTGCCTGCATATTGCTCTGTGCAACACATTTATAAGTGAGGAGGACAGTAAGTCTCATGTGTCACACTCCATGTGTGTGCTGCCCAATTAGACATCCACATTTCTGTTTGGGATTTGTCAGCCAGAATTACAGGAGTTCCAAGCATATAATTCTATGTCATATCAGGTCAGATCCAAGTGTCCCACGGGCACATCTGTACCACTCACTGGAACAGAATGCTGACATCCAAGCTGACCAATTAACATGGCCAGTGTAACCCAGTAAAGGCTCACCTTTCCACAATGGCCCATCTGGGGAAGCAGTATGCGGAGGTGACACAGCTCCACATAAAAGGGACATGTAATTAAGCAGTTCTCACTTATCTTTTGGCAGATAGTTCAGGTGGAATGTCAGGAACCAGTCCTGAAGAATGCTACATGTGTTTGGCCTGTTTTGGGAAGAATTTTGCCTTTCCATTCTGATTAACCTCCACAAGGACTTCACCAAAGGATAGGGGCTGTTATTCGATAGCAACCACTGCTTTCTCAGCAGTAAAATCAGAGCCAAACATGTGCAACCCTTCCTCCTACTCCTTCCCTCTGCCACCTTCATTCTGGGACAGCTGGGCACTTCTAGCATCAGCCTGGACATTTAATATGTGAAATGGGCTGTACATAACGTTGTCCTGAGTACTGCATTTTAACTATCAGTAAATAGTTTACCTGCATCTCCTTTTCTTAATAAATCGAACTGGGGAAAACACTCCAATTACATCCTCATTAGATTTATCAAGACCATTAAACCCAGCCCACCAGCCACTTGGATTAATTTCAATACTTTCTGTCCCCTCTGGGCAGAGACTTTGTTCTGCAGCCAAGGCTGCTGAAATCTTCACATTTTTACCGTTCCAAGATTTTTCTGTTTGTATGGGGTTCTTTTGTTGTTGTTGGTTTGTTGGTTTTTTCAACTGCTCCAGTGTTATCCTTTCATCCAAATGGCACCAAAAAAAATATAAATAAATATATATATCCACAGAGAAAACACAAAACTCCACACACCTCATCCTCTACATCACAACAACACTGAAATAACGTTAGGTCAAAGAATTGTTACGTAACTCTAGAGCTTGTTTTGATTTTCTGGGCCATACAGTGGCCTGAAGTAATTTCCATCTGAAAGGGACACACACAGACACACACACAGGCACAGGGCATTAAACAGGGAGAGAACCCTCTTGCAAAGGGCCTGAGCTAGCACCTTTACCTTCCAGGTGGTGTCTGGGAGCTTAAGCTGAGTGGGACTAGCAGGAAACTCTTGCACATGCTCTCTGAGTGCAAGAGATAGCTACAGACCCACTGTGCAGCCCACTGCCAACTTTCAGAACTTGCCCACCACCCCACAAACAAGCAATGCCACTTTTTGGACTATTTACAGCAATAATCAAATAACAAATAGACCAGCATGTAAGTAAATTAATTTACTGCCCAAATCTAACAGGGGAAATACTCTGTTTTGACAATGACAGTACTAGCTACACACTAAGTTTTGAGTAGCTCATTTCCTCTCGTTACTTAACTATATTGCTTTATTCCTTTCTAGGTATAATTGCCAACATTTAAAAAAAATTATTAAATTTTGTCATGTTTTTTCCCTGCTGTCCACCAGATAGCAATTTTCTGCTGGATTAAACATCTCAAAATCCTTCAGGAATACATACATACTAACTAATTATTTGAAAAAAAAAAAAAAGAAAAAGCTTTGTTATTTGGGCTTTGAACATAGCAGGAGACTTTTGAATTAGACTGAAAAATCATGCAGTTAAATAATTTCCATATCAATCTCTTTCTCTTCTCAAAGCCCTGATCTACTATATAACAGCAGTATTCTCAAAAGTGCATGCCTTTGTGTAGAATAGCTTTAAATGGAACTAATTAAGTAAGCACCATTTTTGATATATATTTAAGTCCTTTGATGAATCAAGCACAGTATTTTTAGTTTCTCCCCAGCCCCTCACCCCCCATAAAAAAGTCTAAATAAAGGGAGAAGAACAAAGCAGAAAGTAAATGCATATATCAGAAGTTTATCCCAGATAACAAGTTTTGATATTTAAATAGCTCAATACTTAAATAGGATTGGGTAAGACTGTTGTAGATCAGATTAAGAAACTTATTTTCATTTGAAATACATAATGCAATGCACACAGTGGAATCAGATCCCCATTTACATGGGTAATGAACTATAACACATTAACAGTAAAATACTTCTAAATATGATGCAAATAAGAACACACTTTATATATAAAACATCGACTTCCACATTCAACTCCAAAAATTCAGCTGCAGAAACACCAGCACTGGTGTGTCAACAGTGCCCTACTAAGTGTGCCAGGCTGAGCTGCAGCACATCATCCTTCACCTGCAAGACTGCACAGGGATGTGCTCATCTGCTTGGTAGCACAGATTGTCAGAACCCAGCACAATCCTTCTCCTTGGGCTCTTCTCATGCCCAACTCATCATTAGGAACAGGGAATTCTGAATGGTTCTTGGAAATGTTCCAGATATCCTAGAGAGGAGGTGTAGTCTTATTATTTTAAAGTTTAAAACAGATGCTGGTTTATTGACCATTGATTTGAAACAAGTTTCCTTAAGAGCTTTAGTCTTATAACATTTTAGGCAAATTATTTTCCATGAAAAGCTAGCAGATTATCTCTGGGAGTTAAAAAGAACCATGTATCATGGACTTAACCATTGTATGACTACTAACTTTACCTTAGCATTGCCCATTTACACCCTTTGTCTTCAATGTGATAGTGTCACAAAGAAATGAACTCAGCTCAAACACAGGTTTTATCTTCATCTCTGCCACTGCTCTGAGATGGTCCTTAGGCAAATAATTTCTCTGTGTGCTTCAGCTTCCCCAATGATGAGATGAGGTTACCATTTCTGATTCACATCACACATGGATTCTCACTCGTAGAGTTCAAAATGCTTTACAGTTCTGCATCAAGCACTAAAATAGTGCTGTGGGCTACAGAAGCAATCACTTTCTTTTCTTCTGCTTTCTTCTCCACACCAAAATCCAAACAAATAGTCTCAGTTGGAACATTTTATGGGTTTTAATACTTCATACGATGCAATTTATAGAATATAAAAATGTTAAAAGTTTACTTTTTGAGGAAGGCAAATAATCATAGAATCATGGAATGTTTAGGGCTGGAAGGGACCTCCAAAGGGCATCTAGTGCAGCCCCCCTGCAGGGAGTAGGGACACCCTCAACTAGACC
>JANHGL010013103.1:3304-17497 GCA_024611195.1 Ceyx melanurus | reverse complement strand
CTGTGGTGCTGAGGGCCATGGGGCAGTGGTGCCCTGGCAGTGCTGGGGGATGGTTGGACTCCATGAGCTGAAAGGTCAATGAAAACGATTCTATGATTCTAAGGTGCTCAAGACCTTCAGCTCCACAATCAGTTGGGGTTTCAGATGTGACAGGGATGGCTCAGCCCCGCACAGCACCCAGGGCTGGGCTCCAAGAGCACCAGCCCCATCCCCTCTGCCCTCCCCAGAGCAAGGTGGATATATATACATTACTTAGCACCGCCGCGTTAAAAATATGATTGTCAGCCTCTGTAATTTTCCAGTGACAGCTCGAAAAGAAACAGCTGAGCCACAGAGCTCCAGCTCCACATGCCATCTATTTCCACTGTCAGCTCCAGAGAGATCTTAATTATAATGGCTTTTGGTGCTCATTCCTTCCTAATGCTGTAACAGGGAGATGATTGCAGCCGTAAATGAGCGATCAGTCTATTCCCTGCTGGGTAGTAAAACTGGTTGTCAGGCTGGGGAGGGGCAGCACGCAAGAAACTGCTCCCCAGTTACAGTTCACGTTGCACACTCGAGATAAAATTGAATTTGGCTTACTCACAGCGGCGAGTTACAGGGCACAAGGTGGTAATTGCCCCAGGAATGGAGAGGGAGCAAGAGGTTTAATTGGCTGCAGAGCCTGGAAACCAGTAAGGATCAATTTTGCGCCAGTTATAAATCCAGACCACGAGCCTGGCCCTGCCCCTCTGGCTTTTGCAGCCACCAGCTTGGTGTTGCTGCTTCCTCATCACCCCTCCTCAGAGCTCAGGAGCAGCTGCAGCAACCCAGCAGCTCAACTGCTTTGCCCAAATGAAGACAAATTACAGCCAGGGCAAAGCTTTCCAAGGGATGTCAGAAGGTCTGGGACTCCCCTGCCAGCCAGCAAAAAATGAGGCAGCAGCAGAGAAGCCCAAAAGCAAAAGCCAGAGGAGACAAGAAACCACATTCCCTCATTCCAAATGGTGAAGGACTCTACCCACCCATCCAGTAAAACAGGGAAAACACCACTAAATGTCATTCCAAAAATATATTAATTTTTAAAAGAGCTGCATTATTCTTGGACTGAAAGTCCAGCTGTGGAATTTCCAATCCCAGAATCCCAGCATGAGGGTTGGAAGGGCCCTCTGGAGATAATCTAGTGCCACCCCCCTGCTCCAGCAGGGTCACCCAGAGCAGGTTCCCCTGTGCAAGCCCAGCAGTTCAGGTTAGAATTTATGAAAGTAAATCACACAAACCTCACCTCAGTGATCCACCTCCCCCTGCTTGCATCCTGCTTTTGATCATCACCAAGACACAGAACCAGGGCTGCTTCATCTTCAACTGCATGGTGCCCTGCACTGCCAGACCCTACTCCCTTCCCTTTGAAAACTAAAAGCCATTTAATCTGTACAGAAAATTAGCAAGTGCATGTTCATACACTAATTAGACCTGATGATGAAGCCCTCTCCACCCTCAGCCTTCCAAGGAAATCCTGGTTCCCACTTTTTCTACCAGATATTAAGGACCCTTCCAACACAGATCATGATGTTTTCTTTGGAGCTGAGGTGTCATCCTCACTGAGGCAGAGATATGGGTGAACACAGAGCTGCCCCAGGGAAACCACCTGAGCTAAAACTGGCAGTTTAATTATGCTCAGCATGGTGGAATTATTTTTTTGTACTGGGAAAAGAATATGTCTGAATTACAGGCAGATCCATCATTATCACACCAGGTGTTAGGGCAGCCCACTGTCGGGCAGACCGGTTTTTGGCATGTAGAATACATCACATTCCTGGAAAATATAAGAAAATATTTTCCACCCTTGGTGCTGGGTGGAAAAGGAGCTTGCTCTGAACAACCTGCTCCCTGCAACAACATCTCATGGCCAGGAGGACCAGACCCCTTATGACACACGTGTATTTGCACACACAAGTGCACAGAGGGACAACTCACAAGTGTTTTCTACACTCAGGGAGTTACAAACTGTTATTAAGGGAGCAGGGAGCTTGGCTTTGCTCCTCTTCACCCCAGGATCTGGAAGGAGAAGGGTGTCCATGGTGCACAACTCTCCATACCACACACACACACACACACACACACGTCCCCCTGCCCAATAAAGCACCACATTTGTTGCCTTCACGGGAAGGCTGCTATAAAATGATCTGCAAAATGCTCTGGAGCTGATGATAGAAGGGTTTGATACACTCAGCTGCCAGGCCCTTCCAAAAACCAAATAAACCATTAAAAAAATAAAATAATTCCATAATCACTCCAGTTCATCCTCTGACTGCTCTTTCCACTGGTACCCACAGCATGCAAAGCCTGTGGCAGCATGAGAAGGAACCTCCCCTTCCATGAATTAACACATTATCCAACAAGCACCTTCTTCCCTTCAGCCCCAACAGCTGGACATCTCCCCTCCTGCTTCTGGGGGTTTGAATCATTTAGACTCTTCTTTTTGCTCCTGAGGCACCCAGATCCCCAGCGAGGGATGAGGAGATGGTGCCGGGCTACTTTGCTTTGTGCCAAAGCCAGTCACAGCTGACTGAAGCAATTTTACAGCTGAGAAGAAAGCTCTGAAGACCTCTCACAGGTCACGGGCAGCAGAGCGAGCTGGCCACACTGCTGCTATTTATGCTCCGGGCTGCCACAGATTTATATCTTTGTCATTATATATTGTTTAAAAGAAGGGGGAAAAAAAAAAAAAAGAAAAAGAAGAACAGAAAAGTGCTTGTCCCCTTCTGAAGTTCCAAAGTCAGCAGATCGCTGACTCAAGCACTGAAAGTCCCCGAGCAACCGCTGCTCGTGCAGATTTAGACTCAGCCCCAGCCAACCAAAAAGAATAATTATTTCTCTGCTCCGCTGTGCTATTTAAAGTACGGCGAAGTACAAAGGAGCTGAATTATGCACAGAAGAGTTATGCTCGGGCAGAGCGAGGTACCAGCCACTGAAGATAAATAAAGCCAGTGCAAGTGCTCCTGCGCCCGACCCTGTCTCCCCAGTGACTTTGCTGGCTACGTATGGAAAATATAGTGCGGAAGGGAGAGCGGTTTCCAAGGTGTCCAGTTCCTCCAGCACCCAGCAGCTGGTGCCACAGGCTGCACAGTGATGGCTCACGGGCACCTCGTTGTCCCCCAGCACTCCCAGGTCCTTCTCAGCAGAGCTGCTTCCCAGCAGGTCTCCCCTCCCCTGTGCTGGGGCAGGGGGTTGTTCCTCCCCATGGGCAGGATCTCCACTTGCCCTAGTTGAATTTCATGAGGATCCTCTCCCCTCAGCCCGTCCAGGTCTCACTGGATGGCAGCACAGCCGCTGGTGTGCCAGCCATCCCTTCCCAGTTCCAGATAGGCAGCCAAGGGTTCCTTGGGTCCCTTCCTCAGGTCACTGGTGAAGGTGTTGAACAAGATTGTCACTGCAGGGAGGTGGGGGACATCTCTGCACCCTCACCCCTCTCCACAGGGACAGGCTCCCAGCATCTCTGGAGGTGCAGATTCATGTCAGAGCAGAGCTGCTCCCAGAACCCCTTAGTGACAAGCCAAGCCCTGTATTCACCATTCAGTTCGCAGATTTCCTAACAAAGCATGAGCAAGAAAGGACCCAACGACAGGGTAACACAGCATGAGACCACC
This sequence comes from Ceyx melanurus, assembly GCA_024611195.1. Taxonomy (NCBI): domain Eukaryota; kingdom Metazoa; phylum Chordata; class Aves; order Coraciiformes; family Alcedinidae; genus Ceyx; species Ceyx melanurus. The sequence goes on along the minus strand of JANHGL010013103.1, from coordinate 13,868 downwards.
AGCAGCACCACCCCTGAGCATCATTCCGCCAGGCCATGCCCAAGCCACCATCCTTCCTTCCCAGTTCCATCTTCAGACCAAGGTGCTCCCCACGAACTGGGTCACATCTCTCAGCACAGTGCTGGGCTTGCACAGAAACCTTTGCAGGGTGGGCAAACGCCACCTATGATAGGTCACAAGCCACCTCTGGGAATCCATTTTCATCCTGAAGGCTTTTTCTCTCCAAAAGCTCTTGATCTGCCACCATTTTTTGAGGGTTTGGTCCTTAGCCCAGTACCCCCAGGCAGGCACTGGGAGGCCACAGCCCATAGGCGGCACAAAGGAAAACAAACATGACATTTTTCACCAGGATGAAAACTACCCAAAGCTGCTCAAGAACCCCTTGGGGTGTGCCCAGCAACAGCTGGGAGCTTTGGTGCCCAAAAAGACCATTTGGATCCCTTCTTTGTCTTCTTCATTGGTCCCACAATATTTTATGGCTCATCCTTGGTTTCCTCAGCCTCTCATAATTTATGAAAGCAGCCTGTTCCTATACTTGGCTTCACCTCAAGTTCAGTAAATCAAGGTACTTAATTAGGCAGAGCAATTTAGCAGCTCTCAGCCCAATTCATAAGAAACTCACGCATCATTTGAGCGGGATTTTCACATCCTTCACTTGGAAAAAGGACGGGCACAAGTTTATCAGAACAAACACATTCTTTTGGCAACTTAAACACCCACTTTTGCCTCCAATGGTAAAGTGGCAGGTACACGTGAGAACAAAAACCACCTGGAGAAGTGAGCCCATGTGAACCACACGAGGTTCAACAAGGCCAAGTGCAAGGTCAGGACACCAGAGATCACGGGGACTCCACCACCCTGGGCAGCCTGGGACAGCCCTTGGCAACTCTTTCTGTGAGGAAATTGTTCCTCAGCTCCAACTTAAATCTCCCCTGGGGCAACTTGAGGTTGGTTCTTCTTGTCCCATTGCTTGTTCCTTGGGAGCAGAGCCCGACCCCACCTGGCTCCAACCTCCTGTGAGGCTGTTTTAGACCAAGGTGGTCTCCCCTGAGACCTGATGGCCATGGGGACCACATTTCAGCTGTGCAAGACTGCAGAAGTTCTGTCCCTAGGACAAGATCCACAGGAACCAGGCTCCATGAACAACAGGACTTGGGGTTTTTTTCCCCCATCTCTTCCAAATTTCCCAAGCCCTTGTTGCTCCACGTGGACAGATTGAGGCTGGGTCTGTCCCAGGACCACATCTCAAACAGCAGAAGGGACTCGTGCCCTTGTAGCCACCTACCAAGGTAGGGAGGGCTGCAGGGATGTGACAATTCCCAAGTGCAGAGCAGGGACAGAGCAGAGGCTGGGTGAGGCTCCTCACAGCAGAGCCACGCTGGAGCTTTTCAGGAAATCAGATCCATGGGAAGGGATGTTGAAATCCAGGAGGAAAAATGTCTAAAAGGGTTCCACAATTTCCACATCTTGCTTCAAACAGCAGCAAAAAAAATGCTTCTTTTCCAAACAGTCATTGCCAAACGTTGCTACCTGCCCAGCATCTCACCCACCCACCAGCAGAAATCCTGGGTTTGCTGACACTTGGATGGCCTCACCAGCCGCGTAGACAACCACAGACATCACAAAATGTCCTAAAAATAATAAAATCAAGAAAGCAAAATAAAACTTGGAACGTGCTTTAGATTCCAGCTTGGATCTTTAGGAAAACAAAAACCCAAACAACACAAACAGCAAACAAACAAACCCCAAAAACCACAAACTAAAAAAAAAAAGAAGTATTTTTAACATTTACGATTCTCTTTTTGCCAGCGAGAACCGGCCCCTCGTGCTTCAGCGCTGTGCCCCAGCACTGTGCTCTGCCCGTGGGAGCAGGATGGGTCCCTGCAGCAAGGAGAAGCCCCCCCAGCCCCTGGTGAAGGCGACACATGCAACCACTTAGGAGTCAATTAATGGCAGCGGAAGGCCCCTTGTTGAAGGCAGCAGAAGGAACGAAGTTACATTTCCGGAGTGAAGGCTGAAATTTGCCATTGTGTGTCATCAGGAATCATTTAAAACTGTTTTGATCCGAGTTCTTTCTGTCAGGGCTCTAATGAATTAACAGATGACAGATTGCTGTAATGAGAGCCTCGGCTTTAAAGACAAGGCGACATTGGTTTTTATTATTGGTTTGGGTTTTTTTATTTTTATTTTTTTTTAAATGTGCTGTACGACTCGTATAATTTGGGATGTTTAAAAAACAATTACGGCAGAAGATTAATACCTTACAAGTTCTCAGACATTTCTCACACGAGCCTGCCTTTGCAAATGGTTTTAGGGACATGGGTGGGAGCAGGGACAACACCCTCATACCTCAAACACATCGTTACACCCCAAACACTGAAATCTGGGGTAGTAGGTACAAAAGAAAAAAAAAACCAAACAAAACAAACCCACAACTTAATTCCTGTTGTGTGTTCCCAGGAAGACCACCTTTACCCCAAAACTGGGGGACCCCAGGTTTGGGGGGGTTCAGTCTGCAGAGGAGAAGCTCTGGGGGGACCTTCTGGAGCCTTTTAATGCTTCAAGGGTCAGAAAGATGGGGACAGAGTTTTGAGCAGAGCCTGTTGGGACAGGAAAAGGGGTGATGGTTGAACTCAAAGAGGGAGATTGAGACTGGAGAGGAGGAGAAATTGTTGGTGCTGAGGGTGGCAGAGCCTGTGCCAGGCTGCCCAGAGAGGTGGTGGCTGCCCCAGCCCTGGCACCATCCCAGGGGAGGTTGTAGTGTCCCTGCTCCCTGCAGGGGGGTTGGATCAGATGATCTTTAAAGGTCCTTTCAACCCAAACCAGCCAGATTCCATTGAAAGCCCTCCAACATCCTTTGGGACAAGCCCCCATGTCTACGCCTTGTGGTTTCGGCAGGGGTTGCAGAGCACCCAGCCCGGGATTCCATCCAGCCACAGACCCCATCAGCTGCTGAGGTAAAAATAAGTAAAAATAAATAATAAAAAAAAAAAAAGCCAAGGCCTGGAGCAGGCTGTTCCCGGGTCTGAGCCACATTCCCCATCCTCATTAGCTCGGTTGCCGGATCACATTTTTCTGCTGCGCAAAGGGACCACAAAGGCACATTATACCCCACGTTAAGTAAACAAACTTTTGAAAACTGCCTTTTATTGATTCCATACGGCCCATCTGGTTTGAAAAGGAAAAGGCTCCCCCCCCTGCCACCCCCTCCCTGTGAAAATATTCGAAGGTTAGGGACTGGCAGCAGCTCAGCGTGGCTGAAAACCACCGAGTTTCCTCTGCGGTTGACAACACAGGAAAACGTCGAACTTTCAGATAAATGTTGGGAGGCTGATTTGGTTTCCCCATCTGGTAGCCAGCCTGTTCTGCGAAAATTAAAGATATACATATGCAAATACTCGCAGTCTGCTTCCAAGATCTAAAGAATTTTTATGATGTAACCACAAAAAGAGGTTATTTAATGTTGACAATATGTAGCGGAGCAAAGCACTGTAGTGCTGCATATGGTAATGTAACTTATGAAAATGAAGCCGCCGGTGCCCTTACAGAGTAATGAAAAGCAGATTTCACCTTGAAGACTGTTTGAGCTGTTTAGCTTGTAATGACTTGGGGGAAAAAAAAAAAAAAGAAAAAAAAAGAAAAAAGAGAAATGCAAAAGCCCCACCGAAGAACATCGGTGTGAAAATCCAACTCGCCACACCAACGTTGCTGAGATGATCCCTGCCCCGTCAGGGATGTGCTGCTGTCCCAGCTGGGGTGTCCACAGTGAGGCAGGGCATGGCTAACCCCCCTGAGATGCCAGTGCCAGCATAGCCCCCCACATGGTGCTCCCAGCATCATGGGCAACCACGGCAACGAGGTGTCCCTCTGCCTGCCCCCAGTAGTCCTGGGGGGACAAGAGCAGTTGAGTGATGCTGGGTTAAGGGATGCAGGAAGAATTGCAACCTGCAGACCCTGAGAGAGGCAGGGCATCCATGGCAGGTGCTGTGCCAACCCCTGCATGTATGAGGCTGTCAGAAAGATGGGGGCAGAGTTCTGAGCAGGGCCTGTTGGGACAGGACAAGGGGGGATGGTTGAAACTCAGAGGGAGATTGAGATTGGAGAGAAGAAGAAATTATTGGTGATGAGGGTGGGGAGAGCCTGTGCCAGGCTGCCCAGAGAGGTGGTGGCTGCCCCAGCCCTGGCACCATCCCAGGGGAGGTTGGGGGTCTCTGAGCCCCCTGCTCTGGGTGCAGATGTCCCTGCTCCCTGCAAGGGGTTGGATGAGCTTGAAAGGTCCCTTCCCATCCCAACCACTCTGTAAACCTATGATCACCATGGGGCAGAGGCAGTGGGAGCTGCACATCCACCTTCCCCATCACCACACGGGGCTTACTATGCCCTCCCAGAAACTGGGTACACTCAGATGAGAGACCCCCAGCCCACAGGGGCACAGCCTGGGGACAAAACTCTCTACATTGAGCACACACCACTCAGCCACCAGCACCCTCTGAACCCAGAGGGATGGCAACACCACATCCCCCGACCACCAGGCCATCTTCAACCTGCACGTCCCAACCACTTGCCTGGATGACTTCCCATCACCCCTGCCCATCGTGCCCCAGCTGCACAAACACACTGCACCCTCATGGTTCACCTGAAAAATCAGCCAAGCCAGCCCCACATCCCACATCCCCAACACTGCTTCCCCCGTAGGGAAGACTTATTGCTACTGCTAAAATTAATTATGTCCCCCTCCTGTAACGAGCACCTTTGTATATTATGCGAGTGCTTCGCCTGTCATCAAGAGCCTCGGAGAAGGAGAAAGATGTTTGAATTAACAAAATATTACTGTGATCTTCTCCCTGACAGTGTGGAAGCAATAATATTTAGTGAGTAACTGAGTTCCCTTTAATAATTTAGTAGGCTGCAAAAACCTTGATCATCCAGCTGACTCCGAGAACAAAATAGTCAAGCTTTGTGCATCCTAAGCTGAGATAAAAATGTGAGCAGAAGAAAGGAGCTTAAAATTATATATTTTTTTAAAAAAAGCTAATTAAAAACACAGCCCAGAAGCAAGAATGAGGCCAAGGAAACTGTTCTTTAAAGCAAGAGCAGCCATAGGTTCCCCCTTCTCCCCATTTCATCAGCAAGAAAAGATTAGAGGGGTGTCCACAGGAGCACAGAGGAAGGAGAAGCTGGAGGCACCTTGAGGTAGGGACCTCCAGACAAGCTGTACCCTAGATGTTTGAGACTGCCCCCCCCAGCCACTCAGTGACATCTCAGAGCACATCAGGGTTGCACTAAGCTCAGCACCAGGCTGGTACCAGGTGTGAACCCATCTCTCCTCCAGTTGGTTTTGGCCAAGGTCCCATCATCCTCAGTCTCCTCAGGAGAGCAGAGAAATCCCAGAGCCAAGCAGGCTGCCCTCCTGCAGAGACCTCTGGGAGGTGCTTCTAGGAGGATGGGGTAAGACAGGAGACCTCACTCAGCCTCCCCCAACTCCACAGGTAGCTCCTTGCTGAAGGCAAGGGCCCTTCCCAAGCTGATAAATAAAGCATCTGGCCAAGGTTATTGCCAAAAAGTGCCTGCACTAATCCTCCTGTGCACCTTGGGTACATCACTAGTGATCACCTGCTTGTCCTACTCCTCTGACTGGATTCCTGAAGCCTTCAGAAGCACAAAGGGGCCTCCACCAGCAGAGCTACAGCAGGTCATCAAGTGAGGACCTCTGAGTGACAGCAAGAGGCTGAGCTTCAAACCTGTTTGTGCCACAACTTGATGTTATCTACGTCATTCCCCTAGACCAAGTAGTGGTGAAGGGATGAGGAACGTCTTCAATGCTGCAAAACCCACAGCTGGAGGTGGCCCTGCCAGAACAGCAGGAGCAGAGGGATGTAGGTGCACCACAAACATCCAGCACCTTTCTCCAGCTCACAACAACCTAGTGAGATGGGCCGGAGACCAACTGACACAGCAGCTCGGGGCAGGAGGGACCCTGGGAGGATTCTGCGCTCAGCTTGGCACCACCCTGCAGTCAGGCAGCAGCCTGTGGATCCCAGCAACCCCACACCCAACACCAGGCTGATGTGATTTTTGTTGTTGCCCTTGTCATTAAGAGCCCAGGCTCCTCCCGGGAGCTGCCAGGCATCGAGGCAAATAATTTGACACGATGCTTTTTTTTTGAGCACAACTGGTGGAAGCTACAGATATTCCCAGCTCGGGGCTCGGCCGTCTCCATCACGGAGCAGGAGCCTCAGGGAGCTTCGTGGGGAGAAAGTCAGGGAGAAACAAGCAAGCAAAGGAAGCTCAGCTTCTCTGACAGGGCCAGGGCTATTAAAAGGGCACTCAGGGCTCTTAACAGAGAAATGCATCAGAGAAGGAAAACAGATAAAGGATTAATTGGCCTCAAAGATACCAGCTCCAAGGTGCCTTCCTCCACACAGGAGGGTCAGTGCCAGCTTCAGTACCTCTGGCTTCAGAGCTGTTCTGTCCAAGGAGTGTTTGCAGAGGACATTTTAAGCAGCCCACCCGATGCCAGTTCCAGGAAGCCCTGGACAACATGTATAGGTTTCCCTCAAAAAACAAGACCTCTCCAAGGCAAGCACATGGAATACCCACCAGCCCCTGCATGCCCTTCACCCACAGGTAGCACTCAGTGTCCCCCTCCCTCCACTTCAGAGCCCCCTCTGTTCACTGCCCACCCTTCAGTGAGGGGCTGAGGGGGCACTGACACAGGGCAGCATCTGGGAGCCATCTCAGCCCCAGGGCCACGCAGCCAGGCACCAGAAGGTGTGATGAGAGCCAGATGCTGGGCTCTGCCCACACATCCCAAGTGGAGGGGATTACAGCAGGGGGGCAAATAAAGAGCAAAGGCCTGAGACAATACACGGAACCCCTGCAAGCCTTTCAAACTGGTTTTAAAAACCCATTTCCCTGTGATTCAGAAGGAATTTACTTATAGAGTAGCACCAACAAGGCTCTGGCTGATTGCTGCAAGATCCAGAGACTCTGAGCCTGGGGTCCAGGCAGGAGCAAATCCCCCAACCTCCTCAAGTGGGAGACATCTCCCAGTATGATGAAACCTCTCCAGAGATCACAGGGTCTCCACCCCTGCCCTGGGCAGCCTGGAACAGCCCTGGAGGAGAATAAATTGTTCCTCAGCTCCAACCTCAACCTCCCCAGAACAACTTGAGGACTTTTCCTCTTGTCCTGTCCCTAGCTCCTTGGCAACAGAGCTCGACCCCCCCCTCCTCTGTCTCCAGCCTCCTGCCAGGAGCTGGCAGAGCCAGAAGGTCTCCCCTGAGCCTCCTTCTCTGCAGGTTCAACAAGCCCAGGTCCCTGACCTGCTACTCTTCAGAAGACTTGCTGTCTACATAAACCCATATCTAGAGTTAAGGCAGTTGCTCCATCACCCAGTACCCCCTTACCAGCTAAGAAGGGTATCAGGAGGTGATGAGATCCACAGAACACAATTAAAACAAATCTAATCAAGCAGCCAAATTCCTATCAACCAGAAGTCAACAGAACAGCAAACTTACCTTGGTCCCAGCAGACAGGGAAACATCCTCAGGAGCAGGACAAGGAGCAGCCAAAGGAAAAACCCAACCGGCCTCCTCAACTTCACCTTTTATAGTGGGCACGATGTGTCTGGGATGGGACACACCTGTAGCCAACTCAGCTCAGCTGTCCTGGCTTACTCCAAATTGCTCATGACCTGCAGACCATGGCTGGGCTGGGCTTCTGTCTCAGCTAAACCAGGACACCTGTGATCCAGACCCTCAGTATCCTTCTGGGAGTGAGGGGTCCAAAACTGACCCTAGGATTCAAGGGGTAAACCTGCAGCGATGTGCTGGGCTCCCCAGGAAGCCTTGTCCTGGCAGCTCTGGCAGGGCTGGGGAGGTCTCTGAAGAGTAAAATGAAGGGTTCAATAAAGTTTAATTAACCACCAGGACTGGGGTGAGGCCATTCTGGGCTTGGACTCCCCCCATCACTCTGCTGCCCTTGTGGGCTTGCAACCAGGACATGTCATCAGGGGGTGACCCAGAGACCCAAGCTGGGCTGGACTGGACTGAGCCAGGCTGGGCTGAGCCTAGCCAGGCCAGGCCAAGTCAATCTAACCTGACCTAAGCTGAGCCATGTCACGCTGAGATAAAATGGACTGAAATGAGCTGAGCTGAGCCAAGCCGAGTCATAGAATCATCATCATTATCGAATCATTCAGGATGGAAAAGACCCCTGGGGTCTAGTCCAACCATCAGCCCTGCTCTACAAAGTTCACCCCTAAACCATGTCCCTCAAAACCGTATCCAATGGTTGAGCCAGGCCAGGCTGAGCTGAGCAAGGCTGAGTTGAGCTGAGCCAAGATGAGCCATGTCAGGTTGAGCTTGGACGAATTGAGCTGAACCAAGCCATGCCAGGCTGAGCTCAGTCAAGCCAGGCTGAGCTGTGCTGAGCTGGGTTCACACTGCCCTGCTCCATCCCTGCACCCCCTTGCTGTGCCTGACCCTGCTCACGCCCCATGGTGCTGAGGGCCAGTGGGAGTGGGTGCAGACCCCGGCGTGAGGCCGCTGCTCCGATGCACCAACAGACCTCTCCAGGTTCAGTTCTGCTGCTCTATTGCTCATCAGGGTGTCACTCCGCTTGCCACCTCAATTAATCTGTTTTTCCTGACCTGCTGAGCCCCGTGTGTCATTAACCGTGGCTGTTGTGGCAGCTAATGAGGCACTCGACCAGCGTGGAGGAGCCAGGGTCATTTTCCATCACTGGTGGAGCCCAAAACACCCCATAGCCTCGTGCACAAGGCGTGGTGGGTGAGGTGGCTTCGGGAGGGGGTTGAAATGGCCGGGTGCAGCATCCTCCCAGCTCCCCTTGCGCAGGCAGCAGAGGGATGGAGGGTTGCCAGGGGAACGATGCCTGCGCTTCCCAGCTCCTGGCTGGTTTATCTCCACGCTCTAACCCGGTGTATCCTCCTCTGGCACTAGCTGATGCCGGTGCCAACCCACCCCGTGGGCAGCAGGGTGAGGTCAGGGAGGGCTCCACAGCAGCACCACCCAGCGGGGTGGGCAAAACCGGGACGAGCAGAAAGGTCGTTTGGGCAGCATCAGCCCCGTCCTTGGTGCCGAGAGCTCCCCGCAGCCGCGGAGTGGTTGGTGCTGGTTTATTTTTAATACTTAATGAGATAAAAGGATGGAATTGCTTTTAAGCCTTAAATTGCCTTAGCCCTTTTTATCTTGAAAAAAAAAACACGACAAGCAGTTTTGGAGGGTATATATTTTTTTTATTTTTTTTTTTCTTAAGTTGGTTATAATGATTGCTGGTAGCTATTATGTTGGAAATAAGGCTCTTTCAAAGACTGTTGGGATACATTAAATGTTTCTTTTCTTTTTTTTTTTTTCTTACTTTAGTCTCCATTTCTTTGTTTTGATCTCCATTCAGATTGATTAAAGACACTGACTGCTCAATTTTGATTAAATCCTAAATCATAACTGGCTTACAAAACAACTGTGAAAGCTGACATTTATGAAGTTCAGTAAACTAGTTGTAAGAACAGGAGTGCGAGATGGAAAAAAATAATAAAATTCCTTTCCAAACAAACATCGGTTGACAGCAAACAGATGGTTAGAGGCTCTTACTTGTAAACTGGAAAAATTAAGATTTGGCAGGTCCTGTGAAAAAAAAAAAAAAAAGAAATAGTTACAAAACATCTTAAAGTTTTCCCCTTCATATCCTGGTGTTGCTCTGGGCATCGTTTCAATATTTTCATAGGCTACTGCACGGAAAAGGTTCTGAATACATGAAAGCAGCTGGCATAAAAGGGCTTAGAAATACTAGTTAAGATTTATGGGAAGCAAGGTTGCCAGCATCCCAAAGATGCAGTATTTAAAACCCAGCTTCTCAGCTCACCCATAAATCGCAGTAACTTCGCCCCGTAGCTCGAGTTTCATCTCCGAAGGTGCAAGAGAAGTGAGCAAAGTGTAACCTGGGTAGGTTTTTTCTGTATTTGTTGACTTTACCCCGTGGTAATGTTAAGCTGAATGTTTTTGGGCAAAGAGCAGCCGTGTGAAATCAAACCGCCCTCTAACACAGGTTCCCCCCCAGGAGAGGAATTGAGCCAGAGACCTGCTTCTCCCAGACAAACATTTCCTCCTCAGAGCTGCTGAGGGAAAAAAGGTCAAGGGAAACATGGGAGGAATGCCCTGAATCTCACAGGGGACTCGTCCTGCTGAGACCCTTCAGTAACGTGACCTAAACCTGTTTGGGACTTTGGCCACTGGAATACCAAAGAATCCTTCTGGTTGGGAAAGACTTTGAAGATCCCCAAGTCCAACCTTAAACACAAGACCCCAGATCAGCCCCTGGGGCAGCTCAGAGAGATGTCCTGGCCCTGCTGCCCTGGCCTCCAGCAGCTCCAGCTCTCGGCAGCAACCGGTTCTCCAGGGTTACCAGCTGAACCTCTCCATCTTCTCCCGGGACTCAACGGGGCCTTGTCTTGCAACCTGAATGACTGGCCTGCAAACAATCATTTGAGAGGCGGCGTCCCAGCCTGGTCCCTCGCCTGTTCTCCCTCCCACTTGCCCCGCAA
>JANHGL010013102.1:40466-50667 GCA_024611195.1 Ceyx melanurus | reverse complement strand
CAGCCTGTACTGATCCATGGGGTTGTTCTTCCCCAGATGCAGCACCTTACACTTGCTCTTGTTAAATTGCATTAAATGGTGTCCTGGTTTGGGGTCACAGAGGGATTTTGGTGCTGTGGAGAGGGGGGTGGTGCAGATCTGCAGCCAGGGAAAGAAGCTCGCTTGTCGTCGAGCGGCACATTGCCACGGTTGCATGTCCCAAGCTGTCGGGCAGTTACACCTAGTGAGCAAGAGGAGAGTCTTGGTGGCATTGTGGGTCTGAACTGGCAGTTCCAGACGTGATTATGGTCAGTATTATGACCTGCTTGTGGACAGCTGCTAACAGTTCTGGATGGAGATGCCAGTGCCGGGCTGGGGACTGGTGCCAAAGGACCTCACAGGAGTGAAGTGCCTGTCGTGGGAGTGAAACAAGGTGAATGGTATAATTTAAACTCTGCCATGGGGCGATATTTCATTTGCATTTTCTGAAAAGGAGTAGAAACATGCCTTTAAGAAGGATTGTTCTGCTGAGCACCAATCAGATTTGATAGTTTTCTTGTAAATTCCTGGTGGTTTTCCGTAGTCAGGAGATCCCTTTCCTGTCTACAAAGAACTCTTCTTATTCCTCTCGTCTGCACTTCGGCTTGATGTAAAACCTGATTCATTTCTGCAGCACCTATCCCCCCTGATTGACTCTGTAGACACGTTAGGCTCCAGCCTGACTTCCCCTCCTCGAGGTAGAGGAGTTGTGCGAGGTCATCAGGGTGCAATTTGTCCAGAAGCCTCATCCGACGACAAAGACTCCCCTTTACAGGACCAAGGAGGCACCGAGCTCCGTGCCAAGCTTGTTCCTTACAATGTAATTGGCAGCAAAGAGGTTTGTCTCTATCAGAGACTTAGGCTCAAGAAGGGGCTGCTTTCAGGAGGTTGCAGGTCAAAGTCTCCATGCTGTCTGCTTGTCCTCATTTTCATCGGGCTGCTAGGTCCAGCACCTCAGACCTAGCTGCCCCTTTCCACCTTTTAGTCAGCACACAGACAGCTCACTCATTTTTCCTTCTGTCTCTCTGCATCTGCAGTTCCTGGAGAGCTTCTGCATCCTCTGCAGAAAGCCAAACCAGACAAATATTGAATTTCTTTGGCCCTGGGGCCAGCTCTGACACGCTCTGCATGGTGTTTCAGTCTCTAGTGAGCTGGTTTTGGTGAAGCTGCCAATCCTGAGTGAGGGTCTCCATCGAGGCTTGGTGGGGGGGAAGGGGGTAGAAAGAATTGACGATCACTGCTGGAAAAGGTGCTGAACTCACCCTCAAATACGAGTTTTATCTCGTGGTTTATATCTTAGAAATCCTTTCTGCTCTTTCTAAGGCTGCATCATGTGGGACCTGGCTTGTCTGTTCTTAAAACATTTAGTGTCTTATTGATTTCTAGTCAAATATTTGCATGTTTGGGGTAAACTCTCTGCTCTGGGACTGTCTTCTGTGCTGCCTTGGGTTACAAAGGCATGTGGAGATGGCTACTAAATGCAGACTTGGCCCTGCTAAATGGAAAGGAAAAAGGTGTCCAAAGAAAAGGAAGAAAATCTCTTTCCAAAGGCAGGCAGAGAGAACATCATTCCTAGAGCTGTCGGGTAGGTGAGGTTTCACAAGGGGCAGGGAGGAGAAAAAGGAAATGGAAATAAATTAAAATATTTGTATGGAGCTCCTGTTCTGACCAAGGTACCTTGTTTGACCCTATAATATTATGGCCCCAAAGAATTTATCCAGCTACTCCTTGCAAGATGAGTCTCACTTCTAATTACCCCACAACTATTTTTTGAAGTGGCAGCTTAATTAACAGCAGATCTTTTAAAACATTTTTTTCAAGGACAGTGTTGCCTCATTAAAAACTCATCAAAAGTCCCCTAACCAACTAATAATCTACATTTCACAGCTAGAAAAAAAGTTTGGTAAACTTGTAATGACTCAAGAATATGCAGGAGTCAAGAATAATTAGGGGTGAAAAAGAGGGAGCTGGGGAGAGTGAATCCAAGCCACACAGGCTGGTCGTGACTCTGCGGGTATTTTCCCTGTGTGGTTTGAGAGAAAACCAGTAGCCTCCTGAATGGGAAACTGAGGTAGAAAGAGAAGTCAGAGACCCAGAGCCACTGACAGTGTGGTCACCATGCTTCTGGTACAGTGTCCAGCCTGCTTCTCTTTGAAATGGTGAGGATTCAGCTCTTGCTCGTTTCATAGGATGAAATTGTTATATGAGTCAGTGGAAATAAAGTGCTGGGGGAGTGTTTATATAACATCCTCACTTCTGTTCACTCCAGTTTCCAGCATCTATAAAGCATCTGCTGTCTGAACCTGCCACAGCTTTAACTACACCCTCTCTACTGCAAAGGCTCCCGTGTGGGCAGGCAGCTTCTGAGGGAGTCCTGCAGAATGGGGTTTACTTTCCCTGTTTCACCCTTCTACTCCCATCCTACTCTGATGTGACCCCACAGAGATGCTGCATTTCATAGGAACATCCCTTTCTGAAGCTTATACATCAGTGCTGAACCACTGTCAGGAGCTGTGCTGGGTGGTGTGGTAGCAGACAATATTCAATATTCAGGTAGCAGACAGTATTCAGACAACATTACCAAAACAAAATCACTTTTGCTGATAATTATAATTTTAAAAAGTAAAATCCCTAAACAATTCAGGGTATTTCCAAGCTCATGGCTTCCTTTGCTCCCAAGCTGTGTGCTAATGCAGCCACGAGTCAACTCCTCAGCTCCCTGATTGCTGGGAGCCCACAGAAGTGTCAACATGAAACTCAGGTCTGTAGGAACTAGCAGGGAAGACACAGTAAATAGGTAGAAAGAGAAAACAAAGCAGCTCTGGAGAACTTCAGGGAGAGGAGATATTTGGAGGATTGTGCCACCACATCTCCACAGCCGAGTGCTCTGTGGGCACCTCAGGCAGCAGAGCCCTGACAGACTAAAATTGCACTTTCAAACTATGAAATGTATAAATGGAAGTGAAATGTGCTGAATATACTCAAATAGTCGTGTGTCCCCCCCTAAAAAAAAAAAAAGAGAGAAAAGTAGAAGAGGGGAAAGGCTGACAAGGATAATGTGCATGATTTTCTAGCTCTATGGTATCATGTGAAGTGAAACTTTTGTTTGGATTCTGTCCAGGACCTCATCAAAACCCACAGCTTGTTTGATACTCATGCCTAAAACAGAACTCTGTGCTGTTAAATACTGCACAGAAAACTCTATACTACGAGGTTTCTAACAAGTTTATTCATTCAAGAGCTTCGTTTAGGAGGGTCTGGGCAACTATTTCATCTCCTTTATTCACCTGGCCAGACAACAGCTTTTGGCAGCACAATAACGTGCCGGTCCTTGGAGGAGGAAACTCCCTCGGTTTAAAAAGATGACAAGTTGCATCAGATGGCCTGATATTGGCATCAGCAAGGGTGGGGGTCTTGGATTCCCCCTGCAGAACTCCACTGCTTTCTTTCTGAGTTACTGTGGGGTGTTACTACGTAGATGGGGGGTGGCAGCTACAGGTTTTCAGATGTCTGCTGAAAGCAAAATACCAGTGAGACATAGGAATCCTTTCAGGTATTGCTGTGTCCTCCCCACTGTCCAACAGCTCCTCTGGCTCCCCTCAGCCCACCCCATGAAGTGAAGCAGACTCTGCTCTTCAGTGTTCTCATCCCCGTGCCTCACCTTGGCCTCTGCTCCGAGCCTTGTCCACCAGCCCATCAGTCCTCAGGTCTTACCCACCCTCCCTCCTCTCCTGGGGCCAGTCAGTCCTTGACAGAAACATCCTGTTCCCACCTCTTGTCCTTACCTGGTCACCTCCTACCCTCTGCTTTTCAATCCCCTTCTTCCACCTACTGCCCACCACTCAGAGGGGACAGGGAGCCAAGTCCTGAGGTGCCCAGTTCTCCAGCACACGAACCTCAGGGTTGGTTTCCTTCAAAACTGAGAGCAAACTTTGGACAGACTTGCAGCAGGATGATAAAAGATGCCTCCCTGACAGACAGTCCATCATGTCTTTGATAGAGTGCATGCTCTCAGTGCAGAGCTGGGAAGTGCTATCAGATGAACTCTCACATAATTTTTTTCAGATGTTAGATGTGATTCCTTTCCCCTTACCACGGCTCTCTGCTGGCTACTGTTTGGGCTAAGAAGTTTCAAAAAATTCAGCCTGAGGCAGAGACCAGGGTGGAAAATTTCAGTCCAAGTATGAGAAAGTTTGAAGCAACTGAAAGCAGGGGCTTGTAATGAGAAGTGTCAGGCAGCATCAGTCCTGGAAAGTGCTACCAGCTTGGCCCATAATGCTGTCTTTGTGGAGGAGATCACCCGGGCTAAGGATTGCTGTCTTGAGTTATGGGCTAATGCCATCTGCAACTGCTGAGTTACAAAACCTTTAATGCTCTTTTTGGTTACAATGGTGAACCTGGCAGCAGCTGGGAAAGACCCACAAAGCTGGAAAAAGAGTAGAAAACCTGAGGTTTTCTGCTGCGGTTGAGTTACAAGACTGGGAACTGTGAAGTCTGAATAATATTCTTGGCAATGCCACCGGCTTCCTGCATGACTTCGGTCTGGCTGAATGTTTAACCTTTTGCTGCCTCACTTTTGGGGCATTTTCAGGTATTTTCAGGACAGTGCTTGCTCCGTTTCCCAGGCAGTGCTGCCACGCTGAATGGGTTTTCTGTGGTGCCCTACGCTAATCCCCTGTGGGTTTTCAGCAGGAGGGAAAAACCAACCTTCCCAGGTTTGAATACATGGCTCACATAAAGGGGAGAAAACCCCAAGGGGATGTCCTGGAATCCTGATCCTGCTCTGTCCCCAGGAGCCCAGAACCCCGTGTGCCAGCCCCAGGGTGTCACACACAGTGCATCGCAGCTCCTGGGACCAGCTCCCAGGCTTTGCTGGAGGAGGTGGGCTCACGGCTAGGTCAGGGTGACTAAGCCTTCCTGCAACACCTCTCCATGGAGCCTGGAGTTTGTTTGAGATCAGAAACGTTCCCAGGAGCCTGGACAAAGAGCGAGGGCGTGTGTAGGGCAGAGCACAGCACAGCACACAGCCTCTGGCCACGAAGCCTGGTTCACCTGTGCACTAATCCAGCCATGCTGGCAGGAGTTGGGGGATTAATTCTGTTGTGTAATGCTGTAGAGGTCAGTCATAAACGGCTGTAGAAAATACAGGCCAGGGGAAGTAGTGGGAATGATGAGAATTTGAATCGCTTCAGCTATAAATACCCTGGCTGCAGACTCCAGAGATCTCCTGGCTCGAATTCTCCTTGTCTTGCACCTCTGGATCTCTCAGCCCAGCTCAGGAATCATTAGCTAATTGTTAAAGGGAAAACAAAGCCCTGTATTAAGGCATCTGCTCGTGTTAGGTACCAAACGTGTATTTTGCAGCTGCTCCTGAGACACAGAGCTGTCTGTGTAACTGTTCTCCTTGCTGTCAGTGGTGTTTGCAGCAACTTAGCAGAGCACAGTCCTGCAGAAAACAATCACTCTGATATACTAAGCCACTCTACATGTGATTAAATATAACAATGTGCCCTGGGAACAGTTAGCAAAACTGCCAGAACAGGGATAAAAACTGACTGATTAGAATGCAGAAATCAGCATTTATCTTCCCTGTTATCCCTGTGGGGGCCATCACACGCAATAGTGAAAAGATGTCCCTTGAAATGGCATTACTTTTTAATGAGGCTTTTACCCATTGAGTCATAATCCCCGTTTTATTAATTACAAGCAGAGATGGCTGCCTAGACCCTGTAGCTGCTGAGTACAAGTGGCTCCTCAAGCTGAGCGTTCCCAGGCGGCACTCTGGCCCAGGTAATTTAGCAAGAGTTGGTCTACAGTGAAGTTAAGGATGTGGGTAGGCTTTCCAAGCCAAGCTTGGGAAGGTCCATCCCAGTGTCAGCTCTCGGGTGGTTCTGTGACTTATTCCATAGTGCTTTGGTAGTTTAGATTCTAGTTTGTGATGGCTTGATGGTTAGTTTTGGCCCCATGGTCACCTCTGTGCTCTCCTCTTACTCTGGTCTCATCTGCATTCAGAGTGTGAAGAGCCAAGTGCCAACTGCTGGCACTGGGCTCCAGCTCAGACTCACCTGCCCTGTACTGAGCAGTACTCAGAAAACCCCACGGTGCAGGGACTGCAGTCTTGCCTTTCAGTAAAAGCCTGGCTTTTCCCTAATTACATCCTCCTAAGCTTTTTGACCAGCACACTGCTGTTGGTTGAAGCCACTGGGCAGATGTGACCCGTTATCGTGGCTGCTGCTGCTCCCACCAACAGTTGGGGCTTCGCTGCCCTGTTCGACATGGGAACTGCTTTGTTCTGCGGGGGGGGAGCAGCTCTTTCTGCAAACTGTCACTCAAGGAGCTGCTTGAAGCTTGGCAGCTCCGAGATTATTTTTATGATAAAATACTAAATCATTGCCAACGCAAAGGTGAAGGGTTCAGGCTGTCAATCTCGTACCGCGCACCCAAATGTGGGGTTCAGGGGCCAAAGGGGAGCTAACAAAACATTATTAAAGCTGGAAAATTAAGTAATCTAAAGCAAGGAAATTCCAAGGTGGATCAGCCCCCGCCAGCCCCCAAGCCTCCCTTTCCTTCTCTAAATTCAGGTTATTTTTTCTGCTCCCTGCATCCCAGGTCATTTCATTGCTGCAGTTTTTGCTGGTGGCTTTCACTCAGGTAATGCCTGGATAAGAGCAAGGAGGGAAAGCAGCTGAGTCTTGTGTATTTTAGTGCCAAAGCTGAAACCATGAGGACTTTTTCAGGTCCGTAAAGGAACCCCCTGCAGTAACATTAAACTGAGAAGCTGCAGCAGCAAGTCTTTCCTGGTGATCTGTGTGAAGCTTTTCAGAGCCTGGCCATTTTGAGACATGTTTGTCTCCACCTCTGTATTTACAAAGGCACCAGGAGACACTAGAGCTTCTTAGGGAAAAGTTTTCCAATGAGTTCTAAATGAGAAAACCCTTCTATTTTATTTCTTCTTTTTTTTTTTTTCTTAGCCTTTTTCTTGGAAATTGCTGCACTGTTTGGCTAAAATGTTCCACACAGCAAAATCCATCCTGTGTCAGATGGCACGGAAACCTTCCTCACTAATGACTCAAGTTTGGCAAGACAGTAAATAGCAGAGTTCAGGTCTCAGAATTAGTTAATCTTAATTATAGGTGGGGCCATCAAGCCATCCTACGTGATAAATTGCCACAGGTTCCGTTTCACAGCTCGAAAGCCTCTGATCTTTGTGGGAGGTGGGTTGGCAGCAGAGTCCCTCACAGACGAGGTCACGCAGGAGCTCGGGTGGATCTGGGGTGGCATTCAGGAGGGCTGACCTCAGACCTCCCCTATAACCACAGACTGTCCTTGATTTTGCTTGGCTCCAGAATGCTTCCTCTCAGTGGCGTCACTCCCAGCTTTTCTTCACTCTTGTCTCTCTCTGACTTCTCTTCCCGTTCTGCTCCATCCTTGGCTGCCCTTCCTACAGTGTTTCATCCTTTGCCATGACACTTTCCCTGGACATCTGACTCCCCGAGGGTTTAACCCAGTTTGGCTGCCTTAGATGAGAGGGTTGGTCTCCATTCCGGGAGGCAGTGGTGTCAGGCATGTGCTCCCTCCCTACAGTCACCCTCCTCACCTCAAGGTTCTTGACTTCTGGTTGGCCTCAGGAGAAAAAAAACAGGGGCTGAGTTGCTTTCTTGGTGACTGTGGAAGGAAGGGCTGGAAGCCTGGTCTAGTGTCTCTAGGACTTGTTTATATGTCACATTCCACGTGGTGTAGGAAAGTAACACTGCATGTAGCTGTAACATCTGGGTAGTGACATCTGGCAGCTGTGTGATTCAGTTGCACCATATTTATGTTGTCTCGGGCAACTCTTAATTATGAACATTTTGATTTTTTCCACCGGTTTTCCCAGGAAGTTCACCCTGCCCACATCAGTCAGATCTGAATTCTTTAAGCCTTTCCACAAAAGTGCTTTTCTGGTTGGGTTTGGTGTGTCTAGGTTGAGTGTGAGGTTTTTCCAGAGTGACTTCATCTCCTAGTAGGAAGCAGGGCCGGGGTTTTGTGGCGTGTCCTGAGGCCCGGCCGAGGAAGCGATGCCGGGCAGCGAGGGCAGGGGCTGTGCTCTGGGAGAGGTGCCATCAGCTGTTTTGTCACCACACTTCCCAGAGGCAGAGCCATCCAAACCACCCTTCTTAAGGTCAAAGACCATACAGGAGCAGCTGAAGTGATTCCGTGCACTCTGCCCCTGGAAGCAACACGGGCTGCCTTTGCCAGTGTTAATCTGCCCTCCCAAAACCCCTCAGGTGGCTGTTGGTGTCTCTGCACCTTTGGTGTAAGTGGTTCCCAGCTCCCAGGTAGCCCAGAGCCTGCTGCACCCTGAGGTGGTTTTTCTTTCTGCTTCCTTCCAGAGGAATTGGCAGGAGCACCTGCAAACCCCCTGGGCCTGGCAGCAAAGGTTCAGTCTCAGTGGGTTCTGACTTGGCACCAGAAAATACTCTTGGTTTGGCAAGCCAGGTGGAGGTTTGACCTTCAGTCTTCATCTCATTGTCGGTTTTGTGGCAGCGAAGCAGGGTGGGGACCCCTCTGCTCCACACAAACATAGCCCCATGGGATGGAGATCTGGACTTCCCAGAGCAAGCTGCTTATCAAACCAGCAGACGTAGCCAGGGTGCCAAGCCCAAACTTTCAAAAGTCGGAAGCCAAGCTCTAAAACATCACAGGGCTTGCTTAAAACCACAAGGTGTTTCTCAGATGTTTCCTCTGGGTGATGACTTTTTATTCCATTTTTAAGTGGAAACCAACAGAAACACACTCCTGAAAAAAAAAACAAACCCTGAAAATATTTCATGTCAACGTTAGATTCCAAAAGATTAAGAAGAAAACCTGAAGTCAGGAAGGCTTTCAACTCTCTCAAAAACTATGGAAATAACTGATTTTAATTTAAAGGTATAAAAAGATTATTTTTGGTGAAGCAACTCTGACTCATTCTAACCCATTTTATCTTCAGTCATGCATGCTTTAGACTGCGACTGAAAGACTTGGTTTGCAGATTGAAAAGCCTCACGTATGTGTTCTTTTTTTTTTTTTTTTTTTTTACTTTCACAGCCTTTTTTGGGAAATACCTCAATGAGTACAATGGCAGCTACATCCCTCCTGGGTGGAGAGAGTGGGTTGGACTGGTGAAGAACTCTCGCTTCTATAATTACACCATTTCTCGCAACGGTCACAAAGAGAAGCACGGATTTGATTATGCAAAGGTATTTTCCACACTCTTCAATGCTGCACCGTTAATCCATGTAAAATTAACTTCCGGGTAATTGATTAACCAGTTTATTAATGAACCAGCTACATCCGAGAAATTTGGGATGTAATTTTTCTCTCCGGGGCATTGCAGATCAATCTCCAAGAGAGAATATTAATTGTGTGATGGAAGGGAGGTGATTCCCCCCCTCCCTCTCTCTGCTGGAAAGTGATGGTTCAGTGGCAGAAAAACAGTAAATAGCAGCCTTTCCACAAAATAATTGTGCCTCTCACACTGCTGAACTGTGAAGTTAGCTGAGAATGTCACTGGTCACCCACACCTGTGGTCAGAAGTGTTTTCCCCCAAGCAGAGTGCACCCAGATGGGGCTGTGGGAGCGGGTCAGCGTGTGGCTGCGGGGAAGCTCCGGGGCTCTCCTGTGCTCGTGGCAGAGTTTGGCCAGCACGCCAGGGTGACCTGCCCACCTAGGTGAGGCTGAGGAGCTCGGGCTGCAGAGTCTGCAGCCTGCGGAGAGCACGAGCTGGAATTTCCTCAGGCTGCAGCTCGTGGAAGATGATACAGATGTTGCAGCTGCGGTTTCTGACCCATGTAATGAGGTTTTATTGGAAGCTCACGATGCCTGTTTCTGATTTCCCCACCCGTAGAAATTACATGATACTGATTGTATATTTACATAGAGTAAAAGAAAATGGAGGATGCTGGTTAGTTCCACATTCCTTACACACCCTGCCTATGTAGCTAGAGTAAATAGGGCAGCAGGAGAGGGGGGATGCTTTGGGACAGTGTTCCACACAGGATCCCAACCCTGGTGCCTCGTGCTCATTGCCCGCCTGGGAACCCTCAGGAGACTGAGGGGGGAGCTCAGCAGTGTCTGTCAATACCTTAAGGGTGAGTGTAGGGAGGATGGAGCCAGACTCTGCTCAGTGTCATCCAGTGACAGGACGAGAGGCAATGGGTGC
>JANHGL010013102.1:29684-40366 GCA_024611195.1 Ceyx melanurus | reverse complement strand
ACACTCAAGACCTGCCTGGATCTGTTCCTGGGTGACTTGGTCTAGGTGCCCCTGCTCTGGCAGGGGGTTTGGACTAGGTGATCTTCTAGCTCCCTTCCAACCCCTGACATCTGTGAATCTGTAAACCCAGAAGGCCCCTCACTGTCCCTTCCACAGCCCTGCAGGGACCGGGGCAGCCAAGGGCGACCGGCTGCGCTGCAGGAGAGGGGCTGGGCAGGGGGACAGGAGTGGGGAGGTCACAGCTGGCTGGCTTGTCCCAGCGCCGATGTGCGACGCAGACCTTGTCCCTCGGGCTCTGCTTTTGCAGCTGTTCAGGGCCTCGAATCCCCACCATCTGATTAGTCATGCCTGGAAGTGCTTGAAATCGCAAACATTGTCCCAGTGCTTTCTCAGGGAAGCTCTCGCTAGACCTCCAGGCCAAGGGCGAGCACTCCAAGGTGGCAGGTGGTTTAATTTAAGTCTTCATCTTTTTTTTCTTAGTTCCATTTCCTCCCTTCCCCTTGTAGGCTTCCATTTGCCACCTTGGCTGCGGGTTAAGCCAGTTTATTAGCGAGTCACAACCTTAATCTCAGCAGCTGCACTGCTTAAGGTTGCACAATTAAATGAACAGAGCCTGCAGGAATCCAACTGCTCCCCGTGTCCACTTTTGCAATGTCTCTGACAAAGCTTTTTGCAATCTGAGGGTGCTGGTGCTTGCTCCATACACAAAAGTACACTCTGAGCAAAGAGCATGCTAGAAATGTTTATATACATAGAAAACCAAAGTAAGAGTCTGATTTCTTGCAGTTAGGAGCTGGCACCTTGTGAAGGGATTTGACCAGGGACTGTCTTTGTCACTTATAATCTGTTATTTTAAGTTTTAGTCATATTATAAAATCTGCTAATGGTATTTACTTAATGCCTTCTGTTCTACCTGACTCATTTTACATGGCATCACCTTCTTAAGGCAGCTCTTGCTGCTCCGTGTCCCCTGCACTCCCTCGAGTCACACGGCTCTGGTGCATTTTCACCTCCCAGTCTGAGCTCTAATGAGGGCTTGAAAATAGCATCATAACCTGATAATATGTGATCTAATTAATCATGCACTTTGTAACTTCTGCTTTGTGTGAATCGTTATGTTCCAGGACTACTTCACAGACCTAATCACTAACGAGAGCATTAATTACTTCAGAATGTCTAAGAGGATATATCCCCATAGGCCCATAATGATGGTCATCAGCCACGCCGCCCCCCACGGCCCCGAGGACTCGGCACCCCAGTTCTCCCAGCTCTACCCCAACGCTTCGCAGCACATGTAAGTCAGACACCTGCCCTGCCAGACCCCCTCCTCGTAGCTGCTTCTTGCCAGGAGTTTGTTCAGAGACGTTGCAGGGACAGAGAATTCCCGTGTAAGAGACTCCCAGCAAGGGGGGCTTGCTTATTGCGTTTGCTGCTGTGGCTGCGTGCGGGGGGAGCGCCGGCTCTGGCCGTTATTAAAGCAGGGGAAGCTCTTTTCCTCCTGGGAAGTTGTGGGAGATTAAAAGGTCAGTATTTGGCTTTGTAAGGGCAGCTTCTTACAATACCCTGAAAATATGTAGACACAGGTCAGGATCTGTTGGAAAGATATTACTTCCTTCGTCTTCCTCTAAGCTATGTGCTTCCTGGGCTCTTAACAGAGCACTGGAGAGAAAAAACACCCCTTTGTAGCTTTTTGGGAGCACCAGATTTGTTTGTAGGCTAGATACTGGCAGATTCCCAAAGTAGCTTTCCTAAATAACAATGCTTCATCTTTTCTGGTGATTACACTAGAATAATATTAAAAAAACAAAAAACAAAATGGAATTCTTCATATCATTTCTAGAACTGAAACCAGCTCCAGGTAAAACTCTGAGGATAGTCCTGAATTCTGCATCTTGCTTTATACCTTGAATATTGCGGGTCTTTTTCATCTTAGTAAAGTGTTACAGAAGCTTGCCATTGCCCTTCTGTGTACCCTGGGCATGTAGACCACTCTTTCCAGCTGTGCTTGACCAGTGTCTCTACACATCTTTCCACACAGAAAAAAAAAAGCTTGCTAAAATATTTTAGCCGGATGTACATTGATTTGACCTCTGAAGATGAAAATTCTCAAGCAATCACCCTGAAGAATTATTGCCACTTTTTTATGTCCTAAAGGTAAAATAAGACATGAACACATAAAACCTATTATAACGGGGTAGAAAGAATTTTCTAACTCAGTGTCCTGAGTTATGTGCTTCAGCAGAGGAGCAGGGAATGCTTGGGGTTTGGGGGCAGATCTATATTCCTGCTCCCTGCTTTTCTAGCTTCTAAAAAGCATCACTTTAGGTGAAGCATCCAGGCCACTGTGCCCCATCCTCTTTGCATTGGTCTGTGATCTCTGTTTGAGGAGTGATGGCAGCCCCAGCATCTTGCAGTGACAATTTCCATCATCACCCCAAATAGCAGGGTCAAAGAACAGCTTTTTCTTTCCTTCCATACCTGGGGCCCACCCAGGCCACCAGTGTCCCCTGCTTCTCATCCTGGGAGGAATAATGGTTAGCCACTCACTACACCAAATTTCACACTCTCCCATGTCTCCTTTCAGTTGCCCCTCTCCATAGCAAGAGTTCTCTCCGTGTTCCACTCAGCAGCTTCCCATCCAGCAGCACAGCTTGCCTGGCCCCAGGCAAGGCAGCCCCTCTGCTGGGGGGTCCGTCCATCATCCCAACTGCTTCCGCTCGGCTGTGGGGACCGTGGCTGGAACAGAGCACTGCAGCTCACCCCACCTCTCCCCAGGCCAAAGCAGCTCATTTTAGGCTCTGTGCTCACTGTCTTCTGATAAGAGTGCTTGTAGGAACTTGCCTTGGGTTTATTGTGCTCCTCACACTTTCTACTGCCTGGTGTTTTCAGCCTAATTGTTGTTTTTCACCTTGTGCTGGTAGAACCAATGGGTTTAGTCAGTCTCCAAGATTTTAACCACCTCCCCACCTTTTGCAGGTTGAGTGTTACCCACAAAGATAAGTGGAGATCCTTGTTAACCAGTTTGCAGGCTTAGTTTCATTCAAGTATTTGTCTATGTTAATTTTTGTTTGCCTGGACTCCTGGATCTAAATATGTTGCTCTGATGGGTTGCTAGTGAGATAGCCCAGATCAGGAGACCCAGCTGCACTTCTCGTCTTTGGGTGTTGTTGATTTCTTGGCAACCCTCTGGCAAAGAGTTTTTTTCTCTAGTGACCTCAAGAGATCCTTGCTGGGTTGTTATGTGTTTCTTATGGCACTGGCTGACTGCGTATGTTAGAGTTCAGTCTGCAGACTGAGAAACGAGGCCAATTGAAGATAAACTGCTAGCTTGGGTGCTGAAGCCTCCAAATAACCCATTTCTCTAGCAAAAACATCAGCACTCTGCTCTAAAAGATGTAAGTTCAGCTCTCGCAGAAATACTCAGCTCTTCCTGTGGAAACAGCATAAGAACAATAAAATCCCTCCTGCCAAGGTTTGTGTCATTTGAACGTTTAACCCTTGGGTTTTCTTCCTTGGTGGTCAAGCACCATTTGAATCTCTTTCTTTCCGACCTTGGGTGACAGCCATCTGACCTTGGATCTTGTTTTTGGAGATGCAGTTGCTGTCTCATGTTACTGTGACGCCTCCCTCCAACAAAGGAGGGAAACGGGGTCAAAAGCTGCTCGCTGGCTTTACGAGCTGAGACGGAAGGTTTTGGCTACAAACCAGGGATTACCAGAGCCCCTCAGCCCCGCGTCAGGGGAAGCTTTGCTTGGAAGGGCAGCAGCTGAAGCAGCCCCTTGCACGAGGTGATGTTTCTCTGCTGATAAAGTGCCTGTCGTTTGTTGGAATCGCTGCCTTTACACGTTTTAAAAAGCCACAACCCAAAGGTTTGTCCAGAAGCTTTTCACTGGCACACGTGAAGAGGAGAGAGGCTATGGCAGGAGACACTCCAGGGAGAGTTCTGCCCAGGGTCCCATTTCCACACTTAACAAGGAGGGAAGAAGAAAATCAAACAAATGCGGCGCCAGAGTCCGTAAGATTTATGAGAAACCCATCAAAGCCAAAAGGAAAAGGAAGAATTGTGTGTCATCGTTACCTCACAGCCCTGTCCTCCTCAGCACAGCCTGCTGCAGTGGCATGAGAGGTCTTGCAGGGACAGGAAAGGTAACGGTGTGTGCACTGTTTAACCATTAATTTTAAGTGATCCCTGTTAATTCTCATTAGCTGTGATTTAAGGGGAAACACAGACTGTGTCAGACTGGAAGCAGCACGTGCTTTTGTTTGCAATCATCCCTTCTCCCTCCTTCTCTCCCGTCTTTCCTCTCCTTAAAATATGTTCTGTTTCTGACACCTAGAAATATTTTATGCTGGTTTCTATCACCATAACAAGTGACATCTTTTCTGGAAACAGATCATACTCTAGCCATGCCCAGAAGTTCTTTCTGTGGCAGAGAATGGGACTGGAGAAGATGTTCTAGAAGAGAGCAGTGCTGTGGCAGTGGACATCATCTCTGGAGAGGGGGTTGCTAGACCTCTGGAAATGCTGCTCTTATATATGGAGTTCTGACACAAGAGATGGCTCTCTGGTGTCCCCAGCAGCTGTTACAAGGGAATCTTGTTCCATCAGACAGCTGAGCAGGAAAACTCTGCCTCAAAGGATGCTCTGATGAAAGCCTTCAATTCTCAGTCATGCTCAGGGCCCTCCAGCACTTCGACTGCCAGAGTGAAGCAGTCTTAGGGGACCTGTGAATCAGACCTAAGCTGTTTGAGAAGTAAACAAACATGAGCTGCACAAATCTGCAGGAGGCAGGTTTACTGAAGAATGTAAAAAATGGAAACCTGAAACACTGCTGGCTGTGCTGGGCTAAAGACCCCTGGGCAGGCAGGAGGACTGATGGATGGATTTTATGGAAACCTGGGAGTCACCCTATTGCCAGGCTACATATCCCAGGAGCAGCACCTAGAAATGGTCTCTGGGAGGAGATCAGAAAGTTTCCCAAAGTAATATGAGGAAAGGTAGATAATAGGAGAGGCAGAGCTTTAAATTCCCATCTGAAACTCACGTAGGAGGTGCTGAGTGAGCCAGTCTGGCAGCAGCAGGGTGTTTGCACAAAGAGCAATGCTGCTGGTGCACCTCCTGCTGCTGTTACCCCAGAGCTGCCTTCACCATCAGCAGGGCCAGGGGCTGTGTGGCTGTAAATGGGACTAGAAGACACAATGTGATGCAGGAGTGAGGTGAGATTCTAGTTACACAATTCCCTTCTGTAGCAGGATCAAATTTTTTTTTCCTAAAATAAAAAGGTGCTACATTTAACAGGTAGCAACTTTTTTTTTTCCCTTCTCTATTCTGAAATAACAGCAGTTGTGCTACATGTCAGGAGTGAGACTTTCTACCTGGCATCCCCAGGTGTATAAATATCCCTGTGTTTAAAAGTTTCCTTCTCAAAAGGCAGTGGTCGTAAACCCAGAGAGGTGAAATTCAACTTTCCATGAATAGTGTCCGTGCCACTGGTGGTGTTCTTTTGGCTTGCACTTTGCCCAGACCCCAGGCATCCTGCTTTCCAAGAACACTGTCTAAACCTGGAAGTCTCCTTTCCCTGGAAACAAAGGGTTTGCTTCCCTTGTGTGTTTACCCTTTATCTGAAGAAACACGGCCACTTACGCAATGTTTGCTAATCATGTTTCAGAGAATAACGTAGGTGTTACTTTCATATGGAAACTATTCATTTTTCACAATGAGTTTTACCATAGCTGTTATTTTAGAATGCTGTTGACCTTTATTTTTATGAAAGTAAAATGTTCCTGGGGCGTTATAAGTACTGTATTATTTTCACTAGCTGGAGGGCTCCCAGTCCAAACAGAAGATTAGCCAAACACTTTGGGGATAAAACCCCCCGAGAACTCTATGGGATTATTCACAATCAACATTTTTAGGCAGTATTTTTGTGAACATAATTTTCTTTTGTTGGATAAAACCAGGAGGGAGTTAGGCGATAGTAAATAGAGGGAAGCACGGAGTGTTAGTACCAGCAATTGAACAAATGTTTGTAAATGTGCTTGTTTCTTTTCATGTTAACCCAGCTGAAACAGAAATGTATCTGTTCAGATCAAACATTTAGAAAACAAATGCTAATTTGAAGCTGCACTGAACTCTGCATGTCATTTGTTCCACTGAGCATCACAAGAAAGCGAGTCAGGTACTGGTAGAAGACACTGCAATTAATTTCTGAAGGATTTGCTGTTTGATGACCCCGTTTCAGTAAATCTTCAAGCAGAAGCATCCATTGGTTTATGTTGGATGGGGTTTTTAACTTACTGTCTAGCTCAAAGCTATTGTGATATCTGAGAAGAAAAATAAGAGGCCTTCTCTAGTTTGAAGTTCAATTTTAAATGTGCAAATATTGTAAATGCACTGTAAGAGTGATTAAAACGTGGTGTGGAATTATGATTGCTCATGCAATGGAAGGTTATTGACTGTTGGGTTCAGGTTGCAGAGCTCAACGCCAGTGTAGTTCCTTTTCTCCCAAAATAACTAAGTATCTACCTGAAATGATCCTTTGTCAGGCCTTGTGCCTGGCAGGCAGTGCCATTTGAACTCTAAGATCTCCAAGGTCCCTTTCAACCCCTAACAGTCTGTGATTTGGGTGGGTTTCTGCCAGGCACAGCACAGAGGGCTGTGCAGAAGGTTCTGTTCCTTGAATTTTCTAGGAGAAAAAACTCTCTGCTCCTTCTCTGCCTGCTGCATTTCTCACCCAGAGAATTCAAAGTGCATTTGGAAAGTGTCGGTGAAAGGTTTTAACCACCCTGCTAAACCCTTGAGTGCTGCTTTTAAAGCCAGTCCATTACGTGGAGGAGGCTTCTGACACAGCCTGGGAACAGGAGACCCGATCCTGCCTCAGCAGCTGGCTCTCCTTCCTGGCACAGCAGCAGCCTGTCACTGCCACCTCATCCCCCCGGGCACGCCGCAGTCACCGGGAAAACCCAGCGCTGCTGGGAGATGCTGATGAATCAGAAGGGATTTGTACCCTCCCATGGGAAAGCATCTCGCTTGACAAGCCGCCAGAGACACGGGGGGAAGTTTGCTCTGGGAGTATCCTTCTTTTCTGTCAGCGTGCCTAATATCTGACTGGTGACCAAAACAGACTCCCGAGGCTTGCTGCTTCAAGGTTCAAGGCACCACTGGTCCAGCTGCTAGGTCTGCTGGCCAGCCAACAACCTAGAGACCTGTGCTCCTGGGCTCAATTTCATTAATTTTGTGGTAAGATACACAGGCCCATTAAAAATCAGACTTCAGCAGTGGGAAATGTAAAAAAAAATTGATTCTTCCACCTGAAAGAAAAGAATTTCCAGCAGAAAAGGAACTTTATCTGTCTTTGCTCACAGCTCTAACCTTTATGTACTTCTTAATCTCAGAGGTTCACAAATCCTGTGACATCTTTGTCTCCCTCTGTCTTCCTTTGATGCTGATGGTCGAGCAGTTTAGTCAAAACTAGCTGTATGTAGAGAATTGTAGTTCTCAGAGTCTACCTAAAATCTCAGAAAAGGTCTCCAGTTAAAAAGTGGGCTCCATTAATTTATTGCAGTTGGGTATCAGTCTATTATGTTGTCCTTTCTGCACATCTTCATCCTTAGAATACATAGTCCTAGGTTATACATCTGATAGCTCATAGAGTATAATCAGCTGCTTCAGCAAATTCAGCTGCTTCCACTATTCTGGGATCACATTCTACCCTGTCAGGAGAAAGGAAAGCAAAATGCAGGACAGGTCAGAGGTGTGACTGAGCCATCAGCATACCAAGTTCTGCTGCTGCTCAGTGCCCTGTCTTGAGAAACAGCAGCTACATAAACATTTCTCTGTGGAAAACATACCTTTGGGTAATGCACATATTAAAATTATCAGCATCTAAACAGCAAATTCCTATTGAATTGCAATTTGAAGAGCAAGTGATTAACAGTTTTTGAGGGAGTGGTGTATGAAGCCTGGAAGCCACAGTAGTGTTTGTTGGTATTTGATGTTAGAAATACCAGGGACCATGTGGGATTTGTGATTTAACCATCTGTTGGCTAGTCCTGTGTTAGAGGAGTTCCCCCCTTCCTCGGGCTCCTGTGATGCTGCATGACTTTGAAAGGCCAAGGGGCAGTGGTTGAAATGAGAAAGGAGGGGATGGAGATGAGAACTAAGACAGAAGTTCTTTCCCAGCAGAGTGGTGGGTGGTGGAGGCCCCATCCCTGGAGCCATCCCAGGTGGGGTTGAGGATGCTCTGAGCACCCTGCTCTAGCTGAGATGGCCCTGCTCTAGCAGGGCTTGGGCTGGGTGAGCTCTGGAGCTCCCTTTCACCCAGACACTGCTGGGATTTCATGATTCTCAGTCTCTTTCTTTCCCTCCCAGCACCCCCAGCTATAACTATGCTCCCAACATGGACAAGCACTGGATCATGCAGTACACGGGGCCCATGCTGCCTATCCACATGGAGTTCACAAACGTCCTGCAGCGCAAAAGGCTTCAGACCCTGATGTCAGTTGATGACTCTATGGAAAGGGTGAGTACAAGAAACCACTGTGAATGCAATCATAATAATCAGCAACGAAATTAAATTGATTTCTTCTTTACCTTCACCAGTCACAGCCTGAGGGAAGCCCTTGGGCTGCAAAGAATTACTCTAGGTATCCCCAGCAGAAAGAATTCTGGTTCACTGCATCACCAAGCTCTGCCCTTGCTGCTTTTAATCACTGAGTGACCAAACCAGGGTGTTTCTTCCAAAGGGAAAAATCCCGGGGACTAATGTGCATCCTGGTATCGGCAGGAGCGGCACCACCCGTGTGCACACGTGGAGGGACATGGGTGTGCATGTGGCAACTTCTGCTCCTTTCATACACACCACAACCCCCCAAAAAGAAGCCTGTCCCATGATATTTTTCAGCAGCACATTAAGGATGAGAAGTAAGAATGACCGTGTCCAGAACGTGTGTTTTAACCACCCCATCAATGTCATGTATGGTTCTGTGAGTTTAATGAGTACGATGTTTACTCTGGATTCTGTGCAAAACATGCCTTGCTGCAGTTAATGGAGAGTCTCCCCTGTGCTGTGTTGCAGTTATACCATATGCTTGCAGAGATGGGAGAGCTGGAGAACACCTACATTATCTACACGGCTGACCACGGGTACCACATCGGGCAGTTCGGGCTGGTCAAGGGGAAGTCGATGCCGTACGACTTCGACATTCGCGTTCCCTTCTTCGTGCGGGGCCCAAGCGTGGAGCCAGGATCAGTGTGAGTTCCCCTGTGTCTCTAGCACAGCTCTTTAGCCTCCCTTAGAATGTTTATAAGGGCATGGAATTATCACTCTGCCCAGCTTCCTCTCGTGGAGGATGAGTTGTACATCATGGGATCAGAACTGTCAGGGTTGGAAGGTTTAAAGCTGATCCAGTTCCAGCCCCCTGCCAGGGCAGGGACACCTCCCACTACAGCAGGGTGCTCAGAGCCCCATCCAGCCTGGCCTGAGAAACTGCCAAGGATGGGGCTGCCCCCACCTCTCTGGGCACCCAGTCTCACCCCCTCCTGGGGAAGAAATTCTTCCTCATGGCTGATCTGAATCCACCCAGATCTAGTTTGGATCCATCCCCTCCAGTCCTGGCACTGCCCCACAGCCTAATAGTCCCTCCCCAGCTTTCCTGGAGCCCCTGCAGATCCTGGAAGCCACAAGAAGGTCTCTTCAAAGCCTTCTCCAGACTGAACAACCCCAGCTCTCTCAGCCTGTCCTCACAGGAGCTGCTCCAGCCTCTGCTCATCCTTGTGGCCCTGCTCTGGACACCTTCCAGCACCTCCAGGTCTTCCCTGTACTGGGGGCTCCAGCACTGGATGGCAGCTCAAGGGAGGGTCTCACCACAGTGGAGTAGAGAGGGAGTCCTGTCAAGAGCCACATCTTTCAGTTTGCATATTGTTAGTATAGTGCAGGTGAAAAAAAAGTTCACATAATGCTCAGTCCTGTGGGGTGAGGCTTTGGGTTTTGCTTTGGAAAAGCAGGTGCCCATCCTTGCTGCTCTCCTGCCCTAGCAGAGCAGATGGCTCTCGCTGGCAGTGAGGTAAGAGCCCTGGGTCTGCAGCACCTCCTCCTCCTCTCGTGCTTGGTTTTCCTTTGTGCTGGCAGCCTGCAGTGCTGGCCTGTCGTTCGAGGAGCAGACTTCAAAGGGGATCTGCTAAACGTAGCAGCTCTGCAGAGCTTTGCATCTTCAAAGCCCTGATAAACATTAATTGGGAGTCTATTTCCAAGAGGACGAGGAGACCTACATATGGAACGTGTGGCAAGGGTGACCTTCTCTGTTACTCTGCAGAGTGCCTCAGATAGTTCTGAACATTGACCTGGCTCCGACAATTCTGGATATCGCGGGGCTCGACACGCCCCCAGACATGGATGGCAAGTCTGTCCTCAAGCTCCTGGACTTGGAGAGACCAGGAAACAGGTGGGTCACGGCCTTTTTTGGTTTTACTGAGCCACTTCAGAAGCAAACAGCTAAGTAAATCAACAGCAGAGTGGAAAATGAGCTGTGTCATGCCAGCGACCACAGCTTCCCATTTCAAGGGCTTCTAAAATAGCACATCTATAAAATTTCAAGTATATATATCTGAGGTGGGGTTGTTTTTTTTCATGACTAAATTGTTCAACACTGGCAGTGCTATACAGACACCAGCAGTAAATATT
>JANHGL010013102.1:8042-27706 GCA_024611195.1 Ceyx melanurus | reverse complement strand
GGCACCATCCCAGGGGAGGTTGGGGGGGCTCTGAGCACCCTGCTCTGGGTGCAGATGGCCCTGCTCCCTGCAGGAGGTTAAACCACATGAGCTCTAAAGGTCTCTTCCAACCCAAACCATTCTCTGATTCTTGTAGCAGTAATGATTTCAGTATGAAGCCTGACTCTGACCCCAGAGTCTAACTGCTTGCTCGTAACACCAGAAGTTTCTGCAGCCCTTGCTAGGCTTGTACCTGCAGCTCTGTGGTGGATACAGGGAGGGAGCTCAGTTAAGAACAGAGTCTGGCTCCAAATTCTCTTCAATCTATGCTGAATTACTGCCCTGCCTGCAGCGACCTGTGCAGCTGAGTCAGGTGGGAGGTGGGAGAGGAGCTGCTCTGTTCCCACAGACACCACTGCCCAGCAGGCCCGCGCTGGGGCCCCAGGCAGCAGCTCACTGGCGTCCCCCCGCTCTGTCCCCATCCCCACACACCTCCACAGAGGAGTGTGAGGAGATTCCTCCCAGGCCTCTCCCTCAGAAGCTTGGTGGGGCTGGAGTACCACGAGCTGCTTTGGCATCGAGC
Source organism: Ceyx melanurus (assembly GCA_024611195.1). NCBI lineage: Eukaryota > Metazoa > Chordata > Aves > Coraciiformes > Alcedinidae > Ceyx > Ceyx melanurus. The sequence continues at coordinate 27,144 of JANHGL010013102.1, read as the reverse complement.
CCCCGTGGAGCCCTGGAGGGCTGGGGCAGGGGCGGTGGGGCAGAGCTCAGCCCCTACCCCCCTCTCCAACCAAGTGAGGGGCTGCAGCAGCTCCTGGCTGATCCCTGGTTGGATCTGGGATCCAGTCTGGTGTCCTTGGTGCCAGGGCCCTGGCATGGCTCTGGGCTGGCACAGCCGTGGCTCCTCTGTAGCACTGCGAGCGCCGTCACAGTCTGACCCAAGGGCAGGGTGCTGGGGAGGCCAAGCAGTGCCACTGCAAACAGAGATTGCATTTGAAGACTGAAGGAGATCAATGGAGTCTGTTAGACTGTTCAACGCTAAAATGTTTGGGTTTAAAATACCAAAATGTTTTCTTTGCAATTATTTCTTGTATTTATTACCTCTCACGCCACAGCCCAGGTTTGGAATCACGTTGCTTTCCCACGTGTGAAGAGAAAAGGTGAAGTGTCCTGAGCAGATATCCCACCCGCAGCCCCGTCCCCAGCCCTTCTCCTTCCATCCCAGAGCAGTGAACCCTCTTTGATCAGAGGGAGCAGGTCCTGAGCCAGCAAGGACCTTACGAGAGCAGTGGGGTTTGGGAGCAGCTTTTCTATTTACAAAGTCCCATCGAGGTCCTTTAAATGCAGAAGATACGTTGGGTTTGAGGATTTCATGTTTTTCCTCTTCAGCCTTGCAACTTGGTCAAGTGCTGTTCCTTTTGTCCACCTAGTGAGTTATGGTCCACTTGCCCACATCAGATTTGGACACAGACTGAGTTCCAGCTCCCTCCCTGGCACAGCCAGTCCCACCAGCCCAGTCCCATCACACTCAGCCCAGTTCACTCCCCCTGCAGAGGCACCAGCAGTGGGGTGGGCTCTGCTCAGCTCTGGGGCTTGGGGCAGGGTGGTTGTGATCTCTCTCACATTGCAGAGAGCACTCAAGAAGTTATGGTGGGAATGGGAGGTTTTCTCCATCATTTGGTGCCAGGTTGGTCACTGGTTTCTGTGGTGTAACTTACTGGTGGAGCCCAGTTGGTTTAGTAGTGACCATTGGTGGGGTTTAGCACTTAAAGGGTTTGCAGGGTTGCTTTTTTAATTTCATTGATCATATTTCCCTGCTCAGCTTTCCTGTGTCAAGGTGCAGAGCACAGAAGTGTCCCTTTGTCTCCAGCACTGCTGCCCCTGCTGCCGTTTGCAGCCGGGAGACAATGGGTGGGGATTTCTAACTACAGCTTTGCTAATTTTCCAATAGCACAGAAATAATAGCATGTGAACTAATGCTCCTCTGGATTAACAGAACCTTATCGTGACACAAATCTCCTCTCAGATTTCCTCTGGAACAACCTGAGATGAGAATGTATGTTAGTTCAGGAGCCTCAGAGGCAAGCTGCTCTTAAATCCTCTGGCAGGTTATTTTTGTTGAACTCACTCCATCTTCTCACCCATGAAATTCTTCTGGATACTTAGCAAATATCAACTAAAAGCATGTTAACTGTGTTTACATTTACACTTTTTTTTTTCTTCTCCTTTCCCTTACCTAAACACGTAATTAACGAGTTAATTCCCAAGTATTTGTTCTTTTTCTCTCCACCAGCACCAGTCAGAGGAGTTTTCCTGGTGCATAGTGCTGACCTTGGATTTTAACTCTGTTCCCCAGATGACAGGTACCTCTGGAGGTCCTGCAGCTGATAGGCCAGGGGTCTCCAGTGAGCTGTTCATTATTTATAGTCAGCATCAAACCCATTGCCAAACCTGCAGTTTTCTCCCTGTACAACCTTATTTTAAAGGTTTTCCAACAGGGGAGGAAAACAAACAAAATAAATCCACCCTCCCCAAATGAGGACTGTGAAGAATCATGGAATCATTCCTGTTGGAAAAGCCCCTTGGGATCACCCAGCCCAACCACCAGCCCTGCTCTGCAGAGTTCACCCCTAAACCATGTCCCTCAAACCCACATCCCAACCACCCTGAAACACAGCAGCATGCCTGCAGCTTGGTTGCTCAAGAATTTATAGGCATTGCCAGAAATTATGATACCCCTTGTTAAAATACCTGTCTCTTCATGACTTAAAAAGCAAATAGGAAGATAATTTCCTTTATCTCTAAAAATAGTCCTTCAAAGCATGGCATTTCACAGCTCAGCCTAAATATTTCACAGTTCAGCCTAAATATTTAACTTTCCTATTAAACAGAGGACAGCTCTTTCCAGATCTGACAATCCTTCAAATTTAAGCAATTCTTATTCTCAAGTATCAGCTTTTTTTTGTGTGTTTTGTTTTTTTTTTTCTGGATAAAATCCAGAGATATTCCAGTCTGGGAAGATCATGGTTTCACCTCTTTCAAAGCACATCTTTACCCCCATCTTTTCAGTATCCTCTAATAGAAAGAGAACACTGCTCTCCTCCAGGAGAGTTTCAGAGCCTCCCTCAGGACCTGGGTCCACGACTGCCAGCAGTCCCAGAGCAGGCTCCCTTGCAAGGGGTGTCAGATCAGGTCCCCTGGCTGCTGCTATCAGAGAATGGTACCCACAGACACAGCCCGTGGCAGCATTTTCATCTAAACTGAGCTCAGATTTAGCTTTTGGAACAGGAAAAAAAAAAAAAAAAAAAGAGATCTCAAGGACACGTTTAAATTAATGGAGTCTCTGCTTTCTCGTGCCTTTACATTCCCTGGGCTGAGCAATAACGCTCAGAGTTGGTCCTGTGCTCCCAAAATGAAAAAGCACCTGTAAAAATATCATCCCTGTTCCGTGTTACTGGCTGCATGTTTTTCAGGGTTTTGTAGCTTGGAGATAAAATCTGACAAGATACTTAACACTGAAGTGTCTACTGTAAATAGTGGGTAATTACAGCTCACAGAAAGCCTTCACTTGCCTACTGTAAAGACATTTTTCATCAATCCTCTAATTAATTTCCTCTCTATAAAAGGGGGCAGCAACTCTCTCAAAGCTGTTACTGTTATCTTAAAAAAAAAGTTGATTTGAAACCCTGTTTAAGTGGATATTTACAGTGCAGCACATCACAATGATTCATGCTGAATGTACATATATATATTTTTTTTTTTTATGTCCTAATTAAATTCAGTAATAAAATAGCCTTACTTTGAAGGCACAAGCTGATGAATGCCAGGAAATGCAGGCATGGGGCAGGTATGAAGTCATCTGCTGGGCTCTGGCTTAGGCAGCTCTGAGCTGCAGCTGGAGCCGTGCCAGCAGCACAGCCACCCAGCACCAACAGTGCCCCTTTAACCTGCCCCCTGGCTCCCCTCTGCCTCCACACTGACTCTGCAAGGGCAAACTGCTGCCCCTGGTGCAGGAGAAAATGCCTCGTGCCAGTGACACCACCTGAGGAAAAGCTCCTGCTGCAGTCTGGTGTTTGCCTCCCCACCAAGGAGCAGGAACTCTGAATTTTGTGTGTGTGTGTGTGTCTGAATTTCAGGTGTAGCAGAGATCAGAGCAGCTCAAACTTCTGAGGAATGGGATAGGATGGAATAAAATTAATAGAATAAGAATAGAATAGAAAACAAATAGAAAACAAATTGAATAGATCAGAAAAGAAAGAATAGAGAAGAAATAGAAAAGAAATTTAATAGATCAGAAAAGAAAGAATACAAATAGAAAAGAAAGAATGGAATGGAATGGAATGGAATGGAATGGAATGGAACAGAATAGAATAGAACAGAATAGGAATAGAATAGCCCAGGCATCCTGTCCTCAGATCCCAGGGAAAATAGCTCAGCACCTCCCTCTCCATGTCCCCTCCTGAGGGCTGAGGTGAGAGGGAAATGGTTGCTGGAGGGTAGGGGATGAGAGGAGATGAAAGGCAGAGAAGATGAGTTAATGACAGGGAAAAGGGCTGACACAGGCTCAGTCTCACATGACTGAAACAGCTTTTTTTTTGCAGCCACATGGCAGGCTCCCGCTTTCACTCTGCTATTAGTTTGGGGTATTTTCATTCTAATTTAGTCCTCTCTTCTCCTACTGAGGAGAGAATAAATCAGTGCAGGGGTTCCTAAGTCAGCTGCAGCCAGCAGCAAGGACTGTCCCCTATTCCTATGGCAACAGTGAATTGTTAATTCACCTTAGGTGCCTTATGAAGCATCACCATGAGCAGGCAGATAAATATGGGGAAAATAAAAAAACAGATGCCGATTAAAATTTAATGAAGACATACTTAGTTTGTGTATGTGCCAATGGGTTTTTTTTGATTTATGGAGATATGGAGACCCAGAAACCAAACCTAATAGTCCTGGACTTCAAAGAATGGTTCAGGAATCATAGCAGGAAGGAAGGTAGAAAACAAGGGAAGGGGGGGGAAGGAGCAGTGCATCAATCAGCAGCATCTTTTAGGTGCATTAATGCATTTTATAGATCTAAAGATGAGCAGAAGGACCATTAGGACTTAGTGCATAATGCATGCTCAGTGCCCTGGCATGGGCAGGGATTCAGGAAAGTTAGTCTAAAAATTCCATCTTAGAACTCTGAAGCATCCTTATAATGACACTTTTAAAAGCTGTGTTGTTTTTTGTTTTTTTAAAGAGGAACTGAATCATATTTAGTCCCTGTTTAAAATGGAGAACTATTATTGCCCTACCAGACAGAGAGAGTCTTGTTTCAGTGTTAGTCATAATACTGTTAAAAATTATCTAACTAGCTATTGAAGCCACTCCTGGAGCCTTTTGCTGTAATTAATCTTAGACAAAGAGAATACTTATTTTAGTTGAAAATGGTGCTTTTGAGACTCGTTAAGAGCAAGTGCCATATGTTTCCAGCTGCAGCAGGTACCCAATAAACAGAGGAAACACAGTGGTGCAGTCAGTCCTCGTCCTCTAACAACCCCTCTGCACACGGGCTACAGCAAAAACCCTGCAGTGCCCTGCAGCTCCTGGGCACCCCTCCTAGAGCACCTCTCCTAGAGCACCCCTCCTAGAGCACCCCATCACCTGGGCCTTTAGCTGAGAGCCTGGGCTCCTGGGTGGTTTCTCAGGCAGCTATCTGGGGCCATTTGGTGATCTGGGATCAGTTGTGCCAACCCACAGGCAAGGTCTCAGAGCATGGGATCTGTCTTTTCCCCATCTCAGTCCATGTGTTGGGCACTGGGTGCTCTCATGGTGCTGCCACCTCAGCTCACTCTTGAAGTTCTCAGGTCAGCAAATCCACCCAAGGCTTAGTTTTCATCCTGCACACAAGCTTAAGGGGTTTAAGATGAACAAATCAACAAAACTCACCAGGTAATAATTATTTATAGTTGTATGAAGACTAGAAATAAACATTTTCACTTCTCCCTATGTTTATTTGGACTGCAACTGACTCAAAATCATCACATTCTTAGCTTGTGTGGGGTGTTCGAGTGCCTTCTATTGCCTGGGCAGCTGAACTCTGGTCTGTCAGCACCTACACAGGGTTCTTAAAAAATGACATTTAGTTTTTTTAAGACAGTTCAGTGTGGAAAGGAAGCTAAAGCCCCAGATGCTTTTTAGGTTGAGATGTGACAACAGTGGGGTCCAGTGGAAGGAGCCCACCTGTAATCTTCCACCTGGTTCAGTGATGCTGATGATCAGGTCAGATAGAAACTGTGCAAACAAGCTGGGAAATTCTCTGTTTCCTCTCCTCCTCCTGCACTGGCTCTGACACTCAGCACAATGCCTTTTACAGGTACTCCTTGTAGGCTGCAGCTACTTCTCTCCAGGTCTGCTACACATCTCAAGGCTCAGGTGTCCAAAGGAACAGATCCAAGTTCATTTGTTTGTTTTGGGAGGTTCTTCCCCTGCCGAGCACCTGCTGGGTGCAGGGAGGCTGGCTGGGAGCCTTGTGCCTCCAGGCTTCTCCCTCCTCCTCCAGCAATGCTTGCAGGGCTGGACACACGGTTTGCAGGGGCATCTCTTAGGGTGCAGGTCCTAACTCTGGCCACCAGTAAATTGCATGTTGTTAGTGGTTTATATATTTTTTTTCTATAAATCACACTCACAATTTGTCCTTCTATTTCCAAGGAACCCTATAATTGGACCAGTTACTCATCCGTAGAGATTTTTTTGTTTTCCCCTGAATCATGTTAGAAATTCCAAGTCACAGAACAAAGAAAAAAAGAGTGTTTTTCCAAAGAAAAAAAAAAGTTGGTGAAACCAGCCCTGACAGCTGTACTTCGTGGCTCAGTAAATTAAGACTTTTGACTTGCTCTTTCCAGGGATGTGTTTAGTCTAGATACTCTTGATTTATATATCCTTTTTGGCTGGGTTGTATTTTCCTATGCAGATTTGCAGTGATTTCATTCGAGCTTATGTTTGCTTAGCATGAGAGAGATGTTGAGAAGGAGTGAATTTAGTCCCTAAAATGTTTCCCTTCCTCGCGTGTTATTGGTGGATTGTTAAAGGAATTTGCCAGTGTTTTCCCATCCACCTGAGGGTAGCAGGGGTCTGGAAGGCTGCTGGGAGATGATGGTCGTTCTCTCCCCGCAGAAGTGGCAGTGCACGGAGGATGCTTCGGGCAAACTGCGGATTCACAAGTGTAAAGTGTCCGGTGACATCCTGGCCATCAGAAAAAGGACCCGCAGCATCCCCTCCCGGGGCTACGGCGCTAAAGACAAGGACTGCAGCTGCGGGGACAGCGATTACCGGAGCAGCAGGAGCCAAAGGAAACATCAAAGGCAGTTCTTGAGAAACCCTAATGCGCAAAGTAAGTGCTGAGCTCCGGGACCCGGGCAGAGAGCCGGGGGAAGCGGCCAGCCCAGGGTTGGCTGCCAGGGCGCTCCTGCCTTCGCCTCCGTGACTAATGAACACACCCGTAACTGGCAGGCAGGTTCTGCGTAATTGCCTGTGTGACAGCAGCAATAACCGACGGCGAGCCCCGTCCTGGGAGCGGAGCATCCCGTGGGCGTCCGGAGATGCTGCTGATGCTCTGGTGACACCTACCGCGCTGCCCAGACATCACACCCGCCGGCACCTGCCTGAACCGGCCAGGGAGGAGTTTTCTTGCGGGGTTCACACCCCCCACGAGTTCCCACGCCGTTTGGGACCGTCCCTCGGAACGCTCTGGCCGGTGGCCCCGGAGCTGCTCCCGGCAGCAGGTGCCCCGAGGCCGGGGACTGTCCCCGACTGACCCCGCAGCGTCCTCTGCTGGGGAGCCCTGCTCGGCTCTGCTACCCACAAAACCATTCTCTTGGAAGAAGCTTTTGTTTGAAGCAGAACTAGTGTTTTCTCCCACCTGCCCAGCCATCAGAGTGAAGTCCTGCAGCCAGAGCATCTTCAGGCTGTGCTCAGGAGCAGGCTGAGAGAGATGGAAATAAAATTATAAGATTAAGATAAGATCAGATAGGATAAGATAAAGATAAGATAAAATAAGATAAAGATAAGATAAAATAAGATAGATAAGATAAAGATAAGATGATAAGAGCTCCTGCTCTTTATCTATCACACTGGGGGATGAAATAAAGATGTGTGTCTAAAGCAGGAGGATAGTGAAGTTGGATGAGAAATGCAGAGGTTAGAAGATGCTGCGCAGATGGCTATGAAATAAGAAAACAATGTCAGTATAATTCAAAATATTTCCTGATTTAAAGCCTCCCCCACTTCGCATGTGAAGAAGAATCCCCGGTATTCTTTGTGCATTCAACCACAGAGTTGTCTGTCTTGAGCTGTCTCGTGCAGACTAAATGCTGCTGTGAGATAATTTCTTCCATTTGTTTAGTGTGAGCTGAGGCAGTCTGTGGTGTGGACCAGCAGCCCTCTGCTGAGAAGCCTACATGTCACAGGCTGCCAGGGTGGTCCTCAGGCTGGGGAACGCTCCCCCAAGTGATATTTTCAAGGGGTGAAACCTGCTGTGTGCCTGGGGAAAAGGGGCTGCCAGGGCACCAGCCTGGTGAGAGCATCTGGGGAAAGGATGGGAAACACCCGAAGGAGGCATCAGAAAAAGTCTGTTTGTTATTCCTTCTCCTTTGCAACTTTCTTACACCGCCTCCAAATCTAGCACTCCTCTGAGTAGAGCAGGGAAAGACCTGTGATTGATGAGACATTATGAAGGAGACAATTATTTCAGTCTTTACATGATGCTTCTGGATCCCACTCCTCCAGGCGCTTGATTGAGAAGTAACAGCAGCAGAAATTCAAATGCCAGAAATTGTCCCTTCTGACCCTATGAATCTTTCTGCATTGTTGTATTCAAGGGTAATATGGTGGTAAACCAGAAAGACGCTTTGAAATACAGGGGTTTTTTTCCTCTTTGGGAAGACAAATGGAGAGCCTTTATCCACCTGCCAGCGGGCAGCAGGCGGATCAGAGCAGGGCAGGGTGTTGGGATGAGGCTCACGCTCTGCACTTCAGAAAGGTTCTTGCAGGAGAGGTTCAGTGTGAGTCTCTCAAAGCCATGAACATAAAATCCTGGGGCAGAACCAATGCTGGCTGCCAAAGGCCATGTCTCCTGACAGCTCCCCTGTCACTGCCACACGAGTCACTGTCAGCTGCGGGGTGGAACAGGGTGCTCAGAGCAGAGCTGACAAAGCCCCACAGATGATTTTTTACAAGCTGACTTCCGTGTTTCTAGGGCTCTCTGTGTGTCACTTCACTAGATGGAACATGCTGGTGTTAACAGTGGCTTTCATCAGCTTGACTTGGGGCAAGTGCATTAGCAAAAGAAGTTAGAGTGTCAGGTCTTCCAGACAGTGCCCAAACACAGCTATTCTTGTACAGAACATTAAAAACTAACCCAGGAGTTAACTGCCTTCATGGATTCTTGCTCTTTTAATGCCTACCATGAAAAAGGAAAAGGTGTTATCCTTTTAAAAGGCCATTTTTTATTCTAAAGCCTTAAGTCAAACCTCTGTCACAGGCCAATTCACAGGCAGTGACCTTTTTTCACAGTGCTGACAAGTTTAATTTTCTCAGAATTTTCTCAGGTGGTTTCTAGCTCTGTGGTCTCTGGTTTTTGAGTGTCCTTTCTGCACAGATGATTTCTGAGGCACTGATTTTATTTGGAGATACGGATGCTAACTGTGGCATGGGGTCAGACCGGCATGAAACGCAGACCCAAAAATGCTTCTCACCAAAGCGTAGGCCCTGATCTATCAAAAAAAATTAAGTTACTGTAAAGCCACAGAAGAAATAAGTTGCTTTTCCTGAACACTTTTCCTGCCCTTCGGAGGATGTTCTGCGCTCGTGGCGTGGATCACGCAACGGGGAACGTTTCTTCTTCCCACCTCAGAATACAAACCCCGGTTCGTCCACACGCGCCAAACCCGCTCCCTGTCGGTGGAATTCGAAGGTGAAATCTACGACATCAACCTGGAAGAGGAGGAGCTGCAGGTGTTAAGGCCCCGGAGCATCACCAAGCGGCACAACGCAGACGAGGCGGGAGGAGCGGCCGGCGCTGCGGGGGACGCGATGGTCGCCGACGGTGCCCTGGGTCAGCCCAGCTCTGTCAGAGTGACACACAAGTACTCTTGCTTTTTCTGGGTTATTTGTTTTGGGTTTTTTTTCCTTAAAATAAGATCTTCTTCGTTTTTCTAATCGTATTCTGTCTGCACATTTTTAGTGCTTTTATAGTCACAGTATTTAAGGGTTTGAAAGCATCGTGGTACGTTTCAGCTAATCCCGAGCTGTGTGTGTTAGTGAGTGGAATTGTTTAATTTCACCATGTCTCTTTTGAAGGGAGGCATTGCTCTGAACTAGAATAGCTCAGAAAGAGTCCTTAACATTATTAAGTCAACGCAAGAAGACCCTGTAGAGTTTCTTTCTTTCTTACTGAAGTATGACACAGAATTGATTAGGAATGTCAGAAGAAATGAGTAGGAGATTGGGAAACCACTGACCTTCTTTTTCCTGTTAAACTCATTGCCACAGATGCTTTATTCTCCCCAACGACACCATTCACTGCGAGAGGGAGCTGTACCAGTCTGCCCGGGCCTGGAAGGACCACAAGGCTTACATTGACAAGGAGGTGAGGAGGATGCTGAAACCTGAGCAGTCTTTGCACTGCCATCTGTTCAACCAATAGCTCTGACCCAGAAATATTCCCTGCAGATCGAAGCCCTTCAAGACAAAATTAAGAATTTGAGGGAAGTTAGAGGACACCTAAAAAGAAGGAAACCAGATGAATGTGATTGTAGCAAACAGAGGTAAGAGGGGTGGCCTGCAGCACCGAGAGCCACACCGATGGCTAATGCTGGCACAGTTTCCAACATGTTTGAGATTGAAAGAAAGAACATCAGCTCTATTGCTATTTAGCCACTGTGGGTACTCAGTTAGACCTCTTTTAAGAGTATAGGCTATTGTAAATCAAAATAGGCTACTGTAAATCAAAATATGAGAAATGTTAACGTTTTCAGAAGAAACTTGTTTATATTCTACTAACACATTTGAAGCCAGCTGTAGCCTTGCTATAACCCAGCACAGGCCACTCACACAGATACCACTGCTTAAGGTGAAGTGCAAATTGTAAATCATTCTGTCACCACTCAAGTATATGTCAAAGATGGTTATTTATTGGTTTTGTGCTGAAAATGGTTTAATGACTTGATAATTCTCATTTTCCCTGTAGCTATTATAACAAGGAGAAAGGGGTAAAGGCCCAAGAGAAACTCAAGAGCCATCTTCATCCCTTCAAGTAAGATATTTGCTATCCTCTCAGGCTCTTAACTGGCTGGGTGGGGGGCTGGAGGGATATAATCTGGGGGGTTTGGGGAGGTGAAGGAAGCAGTGAGGGAAGGAAAACATCCCACATAGTAAGCTCCACAGGAAACCAGTCGTTTTGGACAGATGTGTGAAAGTTTAAGGGTAATATTTGTTTTTAAAACCCATTGATAAGAAAAGGGATTAAACTGATCATTTCAGAAGCTCAGAAGTGTTAAAAATCTCCAGCTAAACCTAAATGTTCTCTTGCCACGAGAGCTGGGACAGGGCTGGTTCTCACCTCCCGGCTGTCAGAAAGCCAGGGAGCTGCTGTTGAGCAGAGGGAAGGCTGAGGCCAGCCCTGCCTCTCTCCCCGAGCAGGGAAGCAGCACAGGAGGTGGATGGCAAACTGCAGCTCTTCAAAGAGAACCGCAGGAGGAAGAAAGAGAGGAAGGGGAAGAGGAGGCAGAAGAAAGGAGACGAGTGCAGCCTTCCCGGGCTGACCTGCTTCACCCACGACAACAACCACTGGCAAACTGCACCCTTCTGGAACTGTGAGTCCTCTCAAACACAGCCTCTCATAACCAGACACTGAGGTCTGTGTCACCTCTTGGAGATCGAGATGACCAAATACTTCATAGGAGTTTTACTGCACAAATTGGTGCATTATAATCCAATACTATTTTTATGAAGTGTGTTCAAAACATTGATTCCATTCCTGCTAGTCACAGTAATTAAATAACACTTAAATCTAAATTAAAAATCTAAGGCAATATTAATATTTTATTGTTGGAATGAAATGTAGATTCTCCTCCAGCAAAACTTTGTTTATAAATTCAAGGATACATTTCTTACAGCCTTTCCTGCTGGGGGGGGCAACAGTATATATACAGATATAAATATAGATATAGATAAATATATACTATATATAAAGAGATAGACAGACAGACAGACAGACAGACAGACTGACTGATTGATTGATTGATTGATTGATTGATTGATATTATCATCAATTCCAGTGAATCCCTGTACAAAGGACCAGGATTTGTGGGTTTGTTTGATTTCTTTGACTGAATTCTGCTCAATCCCAATAAACTCAGGGCAGAAGGTTACACATGAACTGTAGGACTCACTGGCTGCTGCTTTCCTTAGCTGTGTGGTTGTGAAAACGACACCTTGACAACAGTTAAAAATCAATGTTATGCCAACAGATCTTTATAAATGGATCTAGAATTTAAATATGTTTAATTTAAGCACGTGAAAATCTACAAGAAACCTCCCCAGCAGCAGAAATAACCACATTACTTTGCACAGAGAACTGAGAAGCTGGTTCTTTTAATTGCAGTGGGCTCTTTCTGTGCCTGCACGAGCTCCAACAACAACACCTACTGGTGCCTGCGAACGGTGAACGACACGCACAATTTCCTCTTCTGTGAGTTTGCAACTGGCTTCTTGGAGTACTTTGATATGAACACTGATCCCTATCAGGTAAACCCTGCCCCTCTTACAAGCCGTTGTTTACGGGACTCCCCCGCTGTGTTTATTTCTCTTAACAAGTCTTTTTTCCCCCCCTCAGTTGACCAACACAGTGCACACCGTGGAAAGGGGCATTTTGAACCAGCTGCACATACAGCTGATGGAGCTGAGGAGCTGCCAAGGTTACAGGCAGTGCAATCCAAGGCCAAAGGGGCTTGAAACAGGTACAAGAAAATTAACATTTCCATTTCATTTGGTGTTTCTTTCTCATCTGCTTGTGTTCTAATGGTGTCCGTGAAGCGTCGCTCCCCTAAGGGTTGCTCAGGGTGGTTAGGATGGGCCACACACCCCATCCTGCACCAGCACGGGGCCAGGAGGCTCCTTTGAAGGCTGCAGGGCTATTCTGGACAGATGCTGATGGCCAACACCACCCTTGGACAGAATCCTGCAGCAAGGTTACCCTGGAGTTTGCGTTAGGCAGCAGCAGGCACCTGCAGCTCTTCCCTGCCTGTGATGGTTTCTCTGCTGCAGGGTTCACTCAGTTTTTGCCTCCCAGCAGCAGGGAAGGCATTAAATAAATCCTGTGTTTATTCCTCTTGCTGTCTGTCCGTACAAACACCTCAGGCTCTACACAACTGAGACTTCACCTTGCAAACCTCTTATCAACAGCACCCCCTCCTGATTTCAAGGAGCTGTAGTATACCTCTACAACACTCTCTGGGTACTAAACCACCTGGTCTTTACACCTCATGACTCTGAAATTCAGTGCATTTCAACTTGGTTGACTGAATACTTTGATTGCTTTTTTTTTTTTTTTTTACAGGAATATTACCGTCTACTTTTTTTTTTTTTAATCTCTTTCTTCATCTACAAATGTTTCTCTCTTTTTTACAATATCGAATTATTTGAGGGTGTTATTATTTTTCAAGAGCTGTGGGTTTTTCATTCTTTTATATAAAACTTCCAGGAGATCTTTGTTGGACTTCAGCTCTGTCTTTACTTAACACAGTTACATTTCCTTCTAGGGATTAGATGCTGTGCATGGAAAACAAACAAACAAAAACAAACTACATTGTGAATGGTTTTTACCAGTTCTAAACACTAACAAAAGTTACTCTTGTATTTTCCTACATCAGGAAATAAAGATGGAGGAAGCTATGACCCACACAGGTATCCACACTTTTTTATTCTCCTCAGCAGCTTCTTTCCAAATAATTGCATGAGTCCAGCCCATTCCAACTAACTCGGTGCATGTTTTCTAACCACTCCACACTCCACCATGGTTTTTCAGCCCACCCCATCCCGCATTTAACGCAGCTCGTTGCCATCCCCAGGCTTCCCGTGCTCCTGCTCCATGCCTGTAGCTCTCAGGTGATCACACGGGGAAAGGGACACAAAAAGAACCACTTCTTTGGGGTTGTGTTCCTCTTGTGGGGTTGATTTTGGGGTGGGTTGGGGTGTGGTGGTGTTTTCTTTCCTGGTTTTTATTTAGGAAGCCCGTACAGGTGCTTTTAAATGTTAAACCAAATGTCCTTACCCATCTTTCTGAGGGGTGTGTGGCCAAAGAGCCTGGGCACACCTTGGAAGTGAAGTCAAAGCTGCTCCCTGGTTCAGCTGTAGATGTTGGCAAGCAGGAGCTGTGCTCAGTGTGAGACAGGGCAGTGCACATCCCACACATGAGGCTCCTTGGAGGGCAGGGGTGTGTCTGTCTGTGTGTGATGCTTTCAGACCAGCTCACACATGCATGACATTAAATTTCTTCAGAAAAATGTAATATTTGAACTGAGAAGGGCACCAGGTGAGGTTGTGCTTTTTATACTTAATGCTTGCCCCTGAGCAGTAGGTGCAGGACTGCTCTCTGCAGCTGCATTTAGTTATTACGGAGGAGTTTAACACCCAGCTCCTCCAGACTGAAGGGACTGGGAAAAAACTCAGCTTTTAACAGTACTACACTTGTTGCTCACTGAGCAATAATGGGGTGAAAAACAGCTTAAAGTCTGTCAAGTGACATATTTAGACTTGGTATCTTCTCACAGTGTATCAGCTTTATAGGTGTGTTAGCTCCTGATACACACTGGGTCCCTGGGCTGCACACTGGGTCCAAGGAGCACACAAGGCTATAAAAAACTTTTTTTTCCACAGGGCCTTCTGCAAAGAACATTGTCATTAGCTCCCAGCAGCCAGGGGATAATTAAGATAAATAATATTTCAATATCCTATTGATCTCTGATTCAAGTAGATGATTTTTCCTTGCAGCTAACTTTGTATCTTCTCAGCTGAGCAGTTTTGGGATCTAGGAAAAAGAGGCACTTTTGTTTGGCTACATCCCAGTTGTTCATTACAGCCCAGTGGAAACCAGTTACTGCAAAGATAAGAAGTAATCCCTGTGATGATGCTTTTAAGTCTTCATTAGAAGGCATCCCTGTGAGCAATCCTCATTTTAACCAGGGATCTAACAGAAGCAGTGTTCTTGAGTTGTAGCACACCCAGGATTAGTCTTTAAATTAAAGCTTATATGTTTTTTTATATATTATATATTAAGCTTATATTATATTATTGTATGGGGTTAGGCAGCAGGGCAGGAGTGGGACACAGGGGGGTCTGTGCTGTAGCCGAGACATCCCCAGAGAGCTGCTGAGGGAACCACTGTCCTGCTGCTGCTCAAATGTACCTCGCCTGCACTTTCCCATTTCACACCTATTTGTAACGAGCTTTCTTACAGGGATGGTCCTTGTCTTTCCTCCCTCCTCCCCACTGGCCTTCCATGGCAGCGAGGAACTCTTTGTGCTTACTGCTGAGCTGTGGAATGGAGCTGTGGGGTGACACACTCGGTCACCAACACAGAGCCAGCCCCTTCAGACTTCTCTTTCTTATTTGACACTTACGAACACAAGTTGCCTCTTTCCCACATGGTTAAACAAGTTATTGGTTTTTTTCTGCTTGGTGTGAAACTCACAGAACAATTGTCAGTGCCTTCCAGCTGCAAAACCCTTCAGAGGCTGCAGCCACAGGGCCACGCTCAGAGGGGAGCCCCCCAGCCTGTGTAGCTGCTGACTGGTGTTTCTGGCCCCAGACTTCCCAGCTTGCCCAGTTCAGCCCTGTCCTAGTGCTGGGACAAGCAGAAGAGGCTCCTCTGAGCCCAAAGGCACCTCCCTGGCTACTGCTTTGCCCCCCCCACTGCCCTGGTCCATCTTCATACCTGTGACTGGTCAAACAGCAGCATCTCAGTTTCAGGTCCTGCCACCTCACACCAAACCACTCTGGCCACAGGTTTCTAGACAAGCTCTGGTTTGGCAAAGAAAAGAAAAACCCAAACCCTGAAGTCATGGAACTATCAACACAGAGTAAAATCCAGCACTCATGACAGGTGTGGGGTGGTTAATATTGTAAAGGGGACAGTGACTAAACTCCTTAAAAGTTCATCCCTTGGTTTGCTGTTTTCTAGGGCCCTTCCTACCCCCAAGCACTGGACTAGTAACACTCCTTTTCTTGGAGACTCCTTGGTATTTAATTCTTTTTTATTTCAGGAAACAAATGACCCATGATTGTATTACGAAGGTGGCTCTTGTGGCCATGCCAGGATGGCATTTCTCTTGGCTGCTCTGCCATAGTCACTCTGCCCCAGCCTGGGACAGCGGGTGTGACAAGGGTTTGCAGAAATAAAAGCAGTTCTAGAACTTAAGAGAAATATTTAACTTTTACATTGTAAAATATTTACAGCTGTTGTATTAAGTGAAATATATAAGAAGAAATAACAGTTAAGATCAAAGATTCAGGTGTTTCCAAGTAAGGAAAGTGACCTCTTGGAAAGTGACCTCTTTTTTTTTTTTTTGATTAAACAAAAAAGGAAAACTTTTTGGGTGCTCTGTATCTTTGCACTTTTTGACATTGTTTCACGGAGGGGTAAAATCTTATAATGGAATTCACACCAAATTCTACAGCTTTTTGTTCCCCTTGTCAAGTATAATGAAAGATTACAAAGTAAACGGAACACAACTTTGGCCATCATTTATTAATTAAAATGTGGCTGGTTGTCATAGGCTTTGTAGCCCATATGTCTGGAGCTACCCAGACACCAGAGTGCTGGGGGAATTGCTGAAGTTCAGGTCACTAATGGCTTTCAGATTTAGCTCCATCTTTTATACTTAACCCCCACTCTTTATCCCATATTTTGGGATGCTCAGGAAAGCAAGGGGATGATTTGTGTCTCACAGCACCTTCCTGCCTTGAAACGCCAGAAGGAAGGCTCACCTCTGACTGTGGTCACAGGGACCTTAGACCAGACTTTGCTCTTTTGCACCAAGACCGAGGATGCAGCAGAAACCAGGGAGGTTCTTGCTGGGTGCTCAGCACGAGCTGCAGAGAGCAGAGCCCAGGCTCAGTAACACCCTGAGCTACCCACTCATGTGTGCTATGAACAGTGATGCTTTCAAGCAAACTGGAGTAGAAACGCCCGTGGAAGCTTCTCTTGCACTGTTAAGCCAGTGTTCACCATCAGGCTCTGCTCTTTCTCTCCACAGAGGACAGTTATGGGATGGATGGGAAGGTTAAGCTGCCCCGTTTCACCGGCGACACGGACTGGCAAGGACTGGAAGACTTGTACAGTGTGAATGAAAGCGTGTACGAGCACAGACACAACTATAGACTTAGTCTGGCTGACTGGACTAATTACTTGAAGGATGTAGATAGAATGTTTGCACTGCTGAACAGTTACTACCAGCAAGAGAAAGCGGAGGAGGCCGCGGGGGCCGAGGCCACGGCAGAGGAGGCGAGCGGCCTGCCCGGGTCCGAGCTGCAGCTCCCTGTGCCCACGGACCCTGCCCTGGCTCTGAGCACAGCCACTTCACAGCAGGGCAGGAGCCTTGAACTGAACAACGATATTCCTGAGAAAAGCAGTTTGGATGGTGCACACTGGAGCAACAATCATCAGGCTGAGAAATGGAGGGAGGACAAGGAGTCAGAGCGGTTTGAGATGGATTTCAGCGGGAACGGTCTGATGGAGATGGAGTCCCGGCACAGTTTCATGCTACAACCCATCAGTATTCCTCAAGCAGCCACTCAGCAGGACAGTGACATGCTGGAGGATATATTTGAAGACCAAATCTATCTTCCTGTGAGGTCGGATGAGCCCCTGGTCCACCAGGCTGTGAACATTTCCATTGGGGGTTCATCCATCGGCACCCAGAAACCAGGAACTCTGCTGAAAAAAGCACAGCAGGGTCTGGCCAGGGAAGCACCACAGATCCTGAGCACAGAGGGCAGTGCCTCAGCCCCGCTCTCCCTGGGCTAGAGCCAGCTGTAATCCCTGAAAGGAGCTCTCCTTGTTCCTGTCAGCAATCCAATAAAGGTCACCATGACAACTGACATTCCACGGGCATTGTAGATGCGATCTGCAGTGAGGGGAGCCCCATCCGGGGTCTGCCCACGTCTGTTTTATTCCCACCCACCTATTCTCACTGCAATTCCCTATTCTCACTGTAATTCCCCCACTAGGAAGCACGATTTCCAGTTTCTGATAAAAAAAAGTGTCAACTTTCACACTCACCAAAAGCTAGATGTTGTTTCTTTGAAGATGACATCCCAGTTTCTCCATTTCCAAACCACCCCAGCAAAAATCACTCAGCCCACCCTGTTTGTCAGCAGAATACCCTTTGCCTAAATCACTTTAACCACTGGAAATTCCTAATGCCATGCTTTTGAGTAAAATAATGCACTTTCAAACCCTGTAGCCCACACCACGGGAGAACCCCACACCTTATGTGTGTGGATCCCACGCCTGATGTGTTCTCCAAGTGCTCCTTGTCCCCTGTGATTGTGGAACAACAGAGAGATGGATAGGAAAGGGGTAACCAGCACGAGCTGTAGACACAGACACTCTGGCTATCATTCTAGCAAAAATACTGCATGTTTTTGTTACTCTAATCTCCTCTCAGAAAGGTGGTAAGGCCAATGATCGTTCACTGTAGAAGGATTTGTTTACATTGAATTGTCTCCCCTCTACATCAACAGTATTAAAAATCCATGAGGTTTTCTGACCTTTTTTTTTGCTGACACTGGTAGGAAGGTTTACATCAATACATAGATGCTTTTGTCATCTGATTTTTACTACCCTGAACAGTATCTGCAAAGCATTATTATGCTTTGGAGACTTAAAATCTTTTTGTTTTGAACAGGCAGTAAAGGGAATAATAAAACAATGTTAGATTTACATTATTATAGATACAAAAAGCAAGAGGTTAAAAAAAAAAACAAAAACCACTTCAGATAATTATTGCTGTAGTCTAAATTTTTCCTTGAACTTTACCAAGCATTAAATATCGTAAAGCATCACACAAAAATAACTGCAAATCTGTACTGCTCCAAACTTACCTCTTCCCTCGCTTTCTGATGACTGCCTAAACAACCAGCACACCAAGCCCAGCACCAGGGACTTACCTCGGGCAGCTCCAGCGTCCCACACGTGGGTGCATCTCCCTGGCACACGTTGGTTCCTGGGGCACGTGGCTTTCAGCTGTTGCAAGCACCGCAAGTTAAACTCACACTCATTGCATTGCATTTTAAGTTGAAACATTCTAAAAAAGGAGATTCTTTCAGTAGGAGTTTAATAATTTTAAGCAGCAGCCTTTGGGCTGGGCTCTGTACATATGTTAAAATGACTGGCTCGTTACCTGATGTGTGTGTCATGGGCTGATTGATAGAAACACGTATTTATGGTCACGAATGATGCTGTCTGTACATAGGTTTGGAGTTACTAGGATACAGACTGTGTTTTTAAAGCCTGTATAATATTTCTGTGACACTTTTATAGAACAATTCTGGCTTCGGGAAAGTCTAGAAGCAATTATTTCTTGAAATAAAAAGTGTTTTACTTTACCTGCTCCAGAGAAGTTGAGATGATAACAATTTTCCTCCTATGTAGGATTTGGTTTATATCAGCAGTCCATCCACACTTAAAGCAGTGGCCAACAGAAGACCGTGGAGATGAACAGGAGCGGCCGTTTCAGGTGGCGAGGCAGTGAGTAACCAGAACTGAAAATAACACGAGGATAATG